>JANHZT010007344.1:26254-36447 GCA_032468215.1 Stegonotus admiraltiensis | reverse complement strand
AGGGAAGGGAAGGGAAGGGAAGGGAAGGGAAGGGAAGGGAAGGGAAGGGAAGGGAAGGGAAGGGAAGGTTATGGTGAAAGAAGATAGAAAAAGAAAGCTTGAGCTACAAATGGACAAAACTTGCTGGTGCCTATGAAGAAAAACTTTCTGAAAAACGTGGGAGAAGCAGATGAGCAGCAGATTGCAATGCTGCTAGCTGTTCCAATCTAAACTCCCCTTCCTGCTCCTGCTTGGTCAACTGATCAAGAGGGGAACATATACATATATAGATTATATATGGATTTTGACCTCTATAAATCTTCATACCAAGCAGACAAGACCCCCTTGCAATCTACACACCCATCTGTCTATATTTCTAATGACTGAGTTACCCATAACTAAAAAAACCTTCCATCCTCCAGAGGAGAATCTATTTTCAAAGAGAAACTGGGTTCATCAACTAAAAACTCGGTTTCTCCTCTCCCTTATCCTTGAAATGATGTCCTCCTCCCACTCATTCTCCCCAGCAGGAATTATCACAAAAGGTCTTATCTATATACCTCTCTATCTAAGGCACTTTGGTTTCAAGGGAATAGATTTGCTTGCTGAGAATCAGGATGTATTGTACTATAGCATGGAACCACAAATTATGCCCAACAGGCAGGCAGTCATATATCAGACAATGTATGTAATATTCTTCAGAACCTTTCAAAGAAATCTCTGGAGATGTTTCACCAAGGAAAGAAACCTCACTGCAGGTAAATTTTTGTGAGAGTGCTGACATTCATTTTCCAGGTATGAATTTTCTGATTGCACTATCAGGGTTTCAGCAGAAATAACATCATTGAAAATAAATATAGCAAACTTGTCTGCCACTGTGCCAAGTGTGAACACAAGTTTACAGTACCATATATTGTAGGTCAACTAAAATGCCTAGCACAAATTTCAATGATTTCCCCTTGTATTAAAATATAAACCATATGCTTTACATTTCATTGAGTATACTGGTAAACACTAGTTCATTTTTAGAAGTACACAGCCTTTAACAGATTTGCATGCAGGTTCAAGAGTCTTCCACAAATTGTCACCACATTGTGATTTTACTGTGGCATAATAAAGAAAAAAAATAATACATGACTGGAGAATCATTATGTTATTTAACTGCATTAGAATGCAACTTCAAATGAAAATACAATTAGTTTCAATGTTTGTTCCGATTAAGCTCATTACTTTTGGCCATTGGAGACTTCAGGGTTCTACTCAAAAGTCAAGTGCAACTCTTGGATTGGGGAAAAGTAGAATGTAGACCTTTCTCTTGAGTAATCAATATGGCAACTAGTGACTGATGGACATCTAAGAATACTAAATGCATCTGAGGTTGTTCACCAACAGCAGCTCTTGACATGTGACATTTTTCTTTTCCTATTTTTTCTTCCCCAGTATATACATTTTAGAGCCTCTCAAATACTGGTGTCCCTGGTCACAGTTGAGCATTTTTAGAGACAGCACTTGCTAAGTAACACTGGCCTACAGAGGGAAAGCCTCAGAAATGAAAGTAGCTTAATTTTACTAGAATTGTGTCACTAATGAAGAAAAATTAAGTCCTGATATTAATTGGCTCCAGTTTCCAAGATACAACTTCAGGTCAAAATGGCATCAAAATAATTCAAAATTACAGGGGAGGGGGGGAGATGTGTGATTATGCTCCATAACTTGCCTGCAAAATGTGATATAGCAATGGTGCCACACCAATCATTATAAATTTATCTTTTTATTGATACCAATAACATAACTTTCCATTCATTTATTGGTTTTTCATGTAACATTTTCTTGCTTTTTGCTCTAATGTCAGATTAAAGCTCTAACATCAGATTAAATGACAAGGTTCCATCTTTATTCGGTATCTAAACTGCACTTTTTGGCTTTTGAACTGCAGTCGGATCATCCCTGGAGAGATTCCAGCAGTAATCTGAAAATATGGATGGCCTCCATTTCCCTTGGTATTGTTTCTCCAGGCCTGCGATGTCCTGATGGAAGTTCTCTCCATGCTCATCACTCACTGCCCCCACAGTTCAAAGGGAAATAGTCTAAATGTGAGTGTAAGAACTGAATTTTCAGTGACACATTTGTACCAAGTGCTTTATAAGATTTAAGCAAATTTTCCATGTGTTTTTCATAGTCATCTGCCTTGCCAGTCTCAAAGTGAAGATAAATTTATACACTTCCATGTGGTACCATTTTCATTGTTGTACCGTATTTTGTTGAGAAGTTACAAGGCATCATGATCATTAGACACCTCCCTCCCTTGTAGGCAAATATACTCGCCTCTGTATAAATCTTCATTGTGAAATACCTTGAAAACTTTAGCCAGCCAGTACCTTTATCACCTGTTTTCTAATTCATCTAATGAAAATATATAAAATTAACACATTTTATCTCAGAGTTCAATAATTTCCCAAAATTTGTAGACCAGTGTAATCAGTAGAATTATGTACTGAGCTGAGCTCCCTCCCTCCCTCCCTCCCTCCCCCCTCTCACTTTTGTGTGTGTGTGTGTGGGGGGGGGTACATGAACATATATATTTTATATATAAAAGCGTATCTTATTTATTTGTTCTGCCATGTGGCTTACTTGCCACAAATGTCACAAATAATAAGCTCAGCACACAAAAAGAAACATGATGCTTTTCTTGTTAGATAGCCCAAAAGCAAATGGAGTCAGTATGAACAATTTCCATCAAAATGTCCAAGTGGGTAGATATATCAATGCAACCATCATTAACCAACTGTTGGGTTCATGTAGCATTTTGTGCTCTTTTCTTAATTTGTTCCAGCAAATAGTCAACATTAACATCAGTATGTTACCTTATTTTTAAGAAACATTGGGAGGAAAGAAATTTCCTTCAAGCAATCATTAAAAAAAACCCAACTGTTTAATTTAAAAATAATTTAAAAATAGGCATAAATTATGCTTATTAAAAGCAACTGGTATGCCAATACACATTCTATCTAAACATTTTATCTTTTTTAAAAAAAAATAATAAACATTTTATCAATAGACTTCTACTCACAATAAAATCTATCATCGAGTGGACTGGTATTTCAGTAAGACCAGTTTCTAGCAATCTCATATTCTATGCAGATTTCTAAGAGATTTCTGGCTTGACTTTTCAGAACTTTCAATGTTGGAAGAATCCCATTTTTTAAAACAAATCTTCCTAGGTTAACTTCTATACTGATATCAAACACACAAGACACATTAATTAATAGATGAGGTTTCAGAGTCAAAAAGATTTGTAATAAAGGTGGGAAAAAAAACCCAAATAAATAATTGGTGGTGAAGGTCAAGCTTTTTAAAAATATTAATTGAATTTATGCATCTCCCCACTAGGAAGCAAATTCTGGATTAGACTTTATAATGCCATATTGATAATCATGGTTAGCTACGAATAGCATTGCTGAAGCCAATAAAGCTTAAACATTATTTTTATAAATGAAGATACATTTTTGCCACTGATTGAAATGCTTATAAATGCTTGTTAAAATGGAAGCTATAATAGGTGTGCATGATTTACATGGCTGACCTAGAGTAGGAAGCATGCTCATTTTTATGTATTTGTTTGCTTATTGTGTAGAGAACATCTTGTCTGATAATAAATCATTTTCATCAAGCCAGAGAACAGATAATTTTGCAACAACAAAACACTCATGACTATGAGATATAAGTATGGCTAATTACTGCTCTGATGAGCTTTAAAGGGATCAAAAAAGGTTGCACTGAAAAAAAAAATACCACAAAAGCGTGATCATAGAAGTTTGTCTCAAACTGCCTTTTTTCCTGTGTATTTCATATTTAATGTCTAAGAGGTGACAGATGATTGTTCTTGCTTTTGATTGCTTAGATGCATGAACATATGGCAGCTGCCTCTAGTAACAACAACAAAAATCCAGGTAGCCAAACTCCAGTGCTCATGAAATTGTTCCAGGAATGCACATTATATAAACAAATGGATATTTATAGACACTCTTTAAAAGCACATTCTCTTGCATGTGAGGTAACGTCTCCAGCAGGAGTTATATAAAACTGGATATGTGGGAGCTGCTTGGCCACCAATTAAGACAGTGAGCAATTTGCTCTTTCTTCACCAGCAAGAGGATTGAGGGAGAAGGAAAGAATCCCAAAGCTTCCCTGGAGGCAGTTATGATGGAGGGACTCTGTTGTAGGTAACATGCAAGTACATTGCTGAGAGACGGTTAGAGAATTCTGCCTAGCTGGCAATTGCATGCTTGCGTAACGCTGTGTAAATGCTGGCCTTTGCCTGGAGTGCCATCTCATAACGATAAGAGCCTGATAATCCAAATTTTATATAACTCTCTTTTGCATAATCTGTAGAATTACAACTGAAATCTGTTCTCCCTTTTATCTTTTCTCGTAATGCACTTCCATTTTTTTAGGTGTATCTTTTGCAGTTTTTGATGACGTCGATATATAAACGGGGTCTCTACTGAAAAGCAACTGAATTTAGTAGCACGTCAAGCCTTTTGAAATAGTAAGGAATTCTGCTCATCTGAGGAACACAGGAACCACAATTGAACCCAGAGGATTTTTCAAATTCTAAACTACTTCTCGTAAAGGATGTATCTTAGCATTCCTTTTCCAAATGCCTTGAAGTGGTTTAGCATTATTCTTCTCATCCTGCTGGCCAAAGAAAGAGGTGGCAACTTGGAAACAAAGAAAAGGAGTAGTCACTTTGATATCAAGCAGGCAGGTCACTTATTTTTGATATCCCTGAATTGTTCTTTGGCTGCAGTAATCTTTGAAATCTTTGACATCCCAGTTTATAGTTCAAAAAGTTTGCATTACTATTTGCTAATCAACCCCACAGGACCTCATATCAGGATTTCCTCCATGTTTTAGAAATTATTCTAAATTAACTCACCAACATGCTTAGCTTGTATCTACGTTTGCAAGCCAAATTAACCCACCTTCTAATTAGCAGGTCACATTATTTTGGAATTACTATTTTTATGTTCAATATTTTTTTATCATTACTCTCAGTAATCTCATTACTTTATTTATTCATCAAGGGCCTTGGTGATGCAGTGGTTAGTAGTCCTGCAGGCTACTTCTGCAGACTGCCAGCTGCCAGAGGTTCGGCAGTTTGATTCTCACCATCCCAAGGTTGACTCAGCCTTCCATCCTTCTGAGGTGGGTAAAATGAGGACTCAAATTGTTGAGGGCAATATGCTGACACTGTAAACTGCTTAAAAAAGGCTGTAAAGCACTGTGAAGCAGTATATAAGTCTAAGTGCTATTGCTATTAGTTTTATATTCCACCTTTCTTCCAAGAGCTCAGGGCATATTCCATGGGATCTCCCTTCACTTGAGCCTCACAACAGAAGCCCCGTGAGGAAAATTAAGGGAGAATGGATTTTCATAGATGAGGCTGGACATGGATCTGGGTGTCTCTAGCCCTAAAGGCAACATCTTGGCCACTAAGTCACACTGTGAGTCTATGTCTCAAATTCTAAAGAACATTAATGGTTGGGATTTATTACAGGGTCAAGCATGATAAAGCACAGTTGTCTGTCAATTTAGAACTAAAAAACAGAAAGTATTCATTAGTTAGTGTAAATACTGGCTGGATGTTAGCAAACAGTTACTGTTTTCTTATGGCTTTTGAACCCCAGATTTAATACTTCTAGGCAGTCCCCTTCCAAGAGTTTGCTTTTAAAATATGTACCAGAAACTTTCAGTGTCATTAAGTCCATCTTGATCACTAGAGAGCCCTTCAATAATTGCTGATTATGGGTTGGCATCTAAAAGAAAAAATTAAGAAGAGGTATTTGTGGCACCCTGAATTAACTGTCACCTTTGAGTCAGGATGCACCCCAACATTCTCTTAGTTTATGACTCATTTTCCAAGCTCAGCTCATTTCTAGTAGTAGGAAAAGATGGGGGGAATAGTAAACAATGGACTATGGAGAGATAAATCAAAGGGAAGCAGCTTCCCTCATCAGCAGATACCTTTTAATCAGACACCTGGAATATTCATCTAAATAGAAAAGTGAAGAAATGATAAATGGTACCTTAGCAGAATTCATGAACGAAAATGACTATAACTACATTAAAATCATTACACTGCGTCCCACCTATTTTGGCTATGCTATGTGGGGGAATTCCCTGGAGAAAGCAATTATGTTTGGAAGAGTTAGTAATAAAAGGAAACCAGGCCACCAAAGAACACAGTGACTGGACACCATCAAAGCTGACATCAGCCAAAGCATCGAAAAAATCAAGTAGTGCAAGATTGGAGGATGTGGAGAGACCTGGTCTGTAGAATTAGAATTAGACTTAGAATAACTTTATTGTCACTTTGAATGTACACTAATCGGCATACATGAAAATAAAATACATTGCATACAGCTCTCAAAGGGTCTCCACCTCTAACATAAACATAAACATAAACATAAACATAAACATAAACATAAACATAAACATAAACATAAACATAAACATAAACATGACTAGATAGATAGATAGATAGATAGATAGATAGATAGATAGATAGATAGATAGATGATAGATAAATAGATGATAGATAGATGACAGACAGACAGATAGATAAAATTATGCATGTACCCACATATGAGCCGAGGTTGTGCAGGGGTTAGAGTGCAGTACTGCAGCTACTTAAGCTGACTGCTAGTTCAGCAGATCGAATATCACCGGCTCAAGGTTGACTCAGCCTTCCATCCTTCCGAGGTGGGTAAAATGAAGACCCAGATTGTTGGGGGCAATATGCTAATGCTAATGCAATATGCTAATATGCTATATGCTATATGCTAACTTTGTAAACCACTTAGAGAGGGCTGTAAAGCACTATGAAGCAGTATAGAAGTCAAAATAATAATAATAAAATAAATATATATTATATGACATGGAGGAACAACACAATCTGGTTTGGATGTACATGGTGAGAGGAACAAATGTTGCAAGTTTACCAGATGGATGGCATAGGGATCAATTGCCAAGAGTTGGACATGACTGAATGGATAACACTATCATCACTATTATCAACCCCACCATCACATTGAACCAATCTAGCTCTAGCTCTAACACATTTTATTTGTCTATAGCAGGGGTGGATTCCACTTACCTTTGCTACCAGTTTGCTCTCATGAACGTGCACATACTTTGCGTGCACACATCACTTCTGCCCATGCGCAGACCATCTGTGATGACATCCGGGTGGGTGGGCAGAGCCTCCCGCTGCCACTACCGGTTCATGCAAACGGAACCCACCACTGGCCTATAGACAAATCATCTACAAATAGGAATAACCACAGAGAAGTTCCAGCAATTCTACTCCCCAGTGGGATCCAACCTTTTGTTGAGTGAATTGACTAGATTAACTTGCCTCCCAGCTGCAAGGGTTGACATAGTTACAATTCTGGGGTGAAAAAGCTGCAAAGGTAGGCATAGCTACAATTCTAAAAGAAGAAGAATTGCTAGTACTCAAAGAAACTTGGACTAGCCAGTAGACTCATTGTAAATTGCCCCAAATCAAGAAAGACCTGTGGCAATTCTTTCAAGTGGAGTTCTTTATTGTTTCACACTTATAGACAAAATCTTGCCAGACTGAGAGCTTCTACAATACATTCTATAAAAAATTAAAAAGGGACTGTCTTCACCCTTTCTTTCACACATAATATCTGGACTATGTTGCCTCTTATTCTTCTGGAATGCATCCACTTGCTCCTGGGATCCACCTGCTCACTACATTCCGTCATAGTATCAGGCATTCCTTTAGAAGAGATTGGCATATGAAGTGTTGGGCACCTTCAAACAATATTGTCAGTTGGGTGCATTCCTTTGTAACATTTGTTTCCAGAGAGGCTGGGGCTAGTCCTGCCTAGTGCATAGAGGATAAGGTTTTAGTCATTGTACTTATTAACTGGCTGCCCAGCAAAAATTCCATAACCTTGTCATTTTTCTAACACCAAAGGAAGAAAGCCAAGATGAGATCAAATATACAAGTCTAAGGAGCAAGATTAATTCTATTGGGAAATTTTTAATTGGTTTTCAGGACCTCTGTCTACTAGGCTAGAGCAAATTACACAATTAATATGCAAGTATAATTTAATTACAAAGCAGTTCTGAAACCATCTCAGTTAATTACTTAGCATAAAATTGAAAGAAAATTGTTGACTTTTCCTCCACAATCAATATATGTATGTTCTCAGAAGCTTTGAGCCTCATGATAATTCCTTCCTCATGTGAATAGTTATTGCTATGACATATGTAAATGAACAGTGCATATTTGATCCCATCTCTAAAAGAAATGGAAGTGTTATCACTTCCTTTATCAAACATCTACTACCAGCATCTTTACAAAGACAGCAGCTGGTCCATCAAGACATCTGTTATCCATTTAATATAACTCAGGTAAAGAACGTGCAATACACAGCTGACTTTATAAATAAATATCTTTGGCATTTTCCCAGCAACTCGAGGATACTTCTGCATGTTGGGAATTTAAGATGAAAGATGCTGGAATAGTCTTGCTGGAAGCTTCATCTTCTCTCCATCTCAGATACAATACTACTTTATGGCTGCACACAGAATACAGAGAGAGGGGAGCTAAATAAAAGCCTTTTGACAGTTCTACTAAACTTATCACTCATCTGTTATCTAAATGGCTTTAAACATACCACTTAAACAGCAGGAGACAAGAGGAAGATCAGGATAATGTCTCAAGTCAAACTTTGGTCATCTGGGCCCAGAAATAGCTCATTTTTTCATGCTCTGTCATCTCCTCTGTCATCTATAATGATCCATCTTCCAAATTTACTCCCATAACATCAGCCTCATGGAATAGATTGGGCTGAGAAAAGGAAAGTAGGCTGGTATTTCTATCAGTAAATTCATAGCTGCTTGCTGGCTTTGCATTGTCCCTTTTTTTTCCCACCACCACGTGTTTACACTTGATTGTTCTCACTTACAAATAAGTTTCTCATTCCCTGCAATTTCACAAGTGATAGGTTGTGAACTTGGTTACTATTGATTTGGCTTGGTTATTTTCAAATGCTCTTCTGCAAGACCTCTATCCATCTGCCCCTTCTTACACAGGCAGTTACTGTTCAGAAATAAGAAAGCTTATCATTCACTCCCAATTCTGAAACTGCAAATATCACAATGATTGTAGCACTTGCCTTACATAGATTTACCTTACTTAGAAAAGGAAACCGCAGGAAACAAAATAAATAAAACCTTGTCTTTCCCTCTATGGTTGATGTAGTCCTGCCCTTAAAAATAAATAATAAACTGATGGAAGATTCTGTAACTAGATGAGGTGCTGGAAAAAAGGGGGGAAAGGGGGAAAGAAGAAATGCACTTTATCTATCATGCAGTTTCCAAAGCAGAATATCAAAGCTTCACCTTGTCAATCTAAACCAGAGGTCTTTAAACTTGGCCGCTTTAAGACTTGTGGACTTCAACTCCCAGAATTCTCCAGCCACATAGCATAGCTGGCTGGAGAATTCTGGGAGTTGAAGTCCACAAGTCTTAAAGCTGCCAAGTTTGGGGACCCCTGATCTAAACCCTGCCCACTGTTAGCCTCAGGTGTATCTGCAGGGTATAGTAAAAAAAGGCAAGATGTGCGATTGACATACTGTGACTGAAGAACTTTCACAATAACACACATAAAAACAGCTCATCATGGCCATCTCATTTTTTGGGTTGGGCCCTACAGACCTCTGGTTGGGATGAAAGCTTCCAAAATGTTATCCACGTGCCATTTAGATTTTCAGACTGAAGGAGAAAAAAACCTTCCCTCTCCTCTGTTTTACAGGATCAGGATACAATCTCCATTTTATGGCCAGCATCCTGTGGAGCAGAAACCTTCAGTCCTATTGCATCACTTGACCAAATCTTTTTAAGTTATGCAATCACTTCAGTGATTCACAATCCACAGAAAGTTTCAGCTGCCAGGCTCTAAAACAATCTAATTAGAGGGAAGCCAAGTAGGCAGTTAATCAGAAAGGTGCAAATTTCAAAATGCTGCCATTTTGGGAAATCTTTAGAAGATAATTTTCCACTGCAAAGCAGGTTGAATTCTCTTTCCTAGAGATGATTCCAGAGGTGGGTTTCAGCAGGTTCTGATCAGTTCTGGAGAACTGGTAGCGGAAATTTTGAGTAGTTCGGAGAACCGG
>JANHZT010007342.1:53215-64351 GCA_032468215.1 Stegonotus admiraltiensis | reverse complement strand
GATTGTGGGGGCAATAAGCTGACTTTGTATAAATATACAAAAGTATGAAGGCTATTGCTTAACGCATTGTAAGCTGCTCCGAGTCTCTGGAGAAGGGCGGCATATAAATCAAAGCAAATATATATATGTGTGTGTGTGTATCTTCATTTACAAAATTTTTAATGTTATGATTTTTCCTATATATAAAACTCATCATTGCTAAAATAGTATTTGTTTTATCCTACTACACTGATTTCTAACTTCTGATATTAAAAGATACTACTTTTTTTTGCTTTGATTTATATGATCTATATGATTTATTTGATTTATATTTGATTTATATGATTTATTTTTGTTTCTTCAAAAAAAAAGCATGGGGCAAAAACATGGCAAGTGGTTGAAACTACAGTTTCCCCAAAAATAAGCCTTACCTGCAAAATAAGCCCTACTTAAAGTCTGCACAGCCACCCAGTCACCCATTCCATCTGGTGGTTTGCAGTGCTGTGGTCACAAGGCAGGGTTGTGTGGAGCTGCCAGCTTACCTCAGGGCCTCTGCAGCCAGGCCATCCATGCTCCAACACCTTCCGCACAGTGGCAGCAACAATAGCCATGTGTACCAAGAGCCCGCATGGCCGCAGGATCACTTTTGCTTGTTCACAGCCACAATGGAGCAGGTGGCAGAGTGGTGTGCTGGCGTTGGTGCCATGGCCGCAAGGTGAGGCATATGTCCTGGATGGCCTGGTTGCGGGGGTCCTGAGGTAAGTGCATGGCACATGGAGCAGCTCCACCCCACCTCCTCACCTCATGGTCATGGCACTGGTGTGATCTTTGGCCTCCTACTCTGTTGTGGCCGTGAGCAAGCAGAAGTGGGCTGGTGGCCACATTGGGTCTTGCTTGATGGGGCGGCTGGAGCCACCTCTGCAAAGCAAGGCAGGTGTCGGGGCATGGGTGGCCTGGCTGAAGGAGCCGAGATAAGCTGGTGTGGGGCGTGTGAGACAGTTCCACCACTCTGCCTCGTGGCAATGGCACTAGTGCACCACGTAGCCTCCCCCCCTTCCATGAGCAAGCAGAAGAGGGCCTCCTGTACATGGGGAAAAAATAAAGACATCCCCTGAAAATAAGTCCTAGTGTTTATACTGTGGCCCAAAGGAAAATAAAGACCTGGTCTTATTTTCAGGGAAACACGGTATTTATTTTTATCTTACCTTTTTTTTATTTTTACAAATGCCTCAAGGCAAATAGCTGAAATTATTTATGTATTTATTTATATCTCACCTTTATCATTTTTACAAATAACGCAAGGTGGTGAACATATCCAACATACCTCCCTTCTCCCATTTTCCCCACAACAACCCTATGAGTGGGTTGGGCTGAGAAAGAGTGACTGGCCCAAAGTCATTCAGACAAGGAGCTCTATAAATCATCGTATATATAAAATAAAACATACAATAATAGTTCCTCCTCTTCATCACCATAAGATCTGAGATCCACGTTGTCAAATTTAGGTAAATCAGACATTAACCTAGAATATGAAATAAAGAAATGAGAAGAACCTATTTATATTTTTATAGCATATTTATCTGACTTTGAGAAATAACCATAAACAAATGATTTCATATTAAAACATTAATTTTTGGTATATGATAGACCCAGTCATTAAAAAGGCAATAGTGACAGACTTGATTTTTTTATTAAATAGTTGCCTTGGTGAGAAGGGCCAGTCACAAACTACCAATTCACCAATCGTTTTAGATACTATTTACATTCCAGGTGGTGAGGGATTTCTATGAGGCAGAAAGATATATCTGCTGATACATATTAGATTAGATGCTTATGTTTGGCTTTGAAGAATGCCAGATTCTTATTGAATGAAAAATAAGTCAGGCAGGTCAAGGGATGGCCAAGATGATAAACTGAGTCACACTGGTGCCTATAAGATTCATATTGTACATATCTAGAATACAATCATAGAGTACTTTCGCAGTATAATGAACTAGAAGTCTATTTTAATTTTGCTCCCTCCTCCATCAGATTCTTATACATGCCATATCTATGAAGAAGTTATTAAAGGGAGCTCAAAAGGCTACAGTAGTAAATATATCTATAGTGTACTACTCTATCCAGCTCATAATAAATTCTGAACTACATGGCCTTGAGATTATAATCACTAGTTCGGTTATCTTCCACTGAAAACAAAGCCTAGGATGATTAGGAAATTACTAGTACTGTATATAGAAAATGTATAATTTTTACTATGATAAAGAATAGTATTTCTATATTCCCTAGCTTTAAAATACTTCTTATACTGATAAAGTAAAAACGAACTAGATCACAGCATGCTCTAATGAAATTGGAAATAACTTACTTGTTTAGCATGTGGTACACTGTAATTTGAACAGGTCTAGCTCTGAAGAGTAATAATGGAGAAAAAGTATTTAACAAAGTCTGTATATTGTCAGGGAGATTTGTTTTTTGACCAGCAACAAATTTGGCAGGAAGCCTGTGGTTCAGTAACTGATCCTTTGATATATATGTTAAAGCTTTACCCAACGATTTCAACATGGAGTTCTGAAATGATGTTTCCATTACATCTTGTTCTTTTCCTGTATAGAAAGTACAAGATAATTCACAGCCTGAAACTATTGTAACTTGAATATTAAATATAATATTAAATATAATATTCAAGTGGCAATTATAATTATTTTCTTCTAAAGTGTCATAAATAATATTCAGTCATACTTTCAAAGTGATCGTTTTACATGATGCCATCAGTGAAATAAAACAACTGATATACATTCAAAGAATTCTGAAAGAACATGGTAGAATGGAAACTATGAAGGAAAAGCAATATCTTGCAATTATGTGCAGATTTTTTCTTTATATGATTATGGAAACCACAAAATATACCTACATATTTTATACTGCCAATAGTACAATTAAATATTTACTAACAAAAACCTGGAGTGTTAAATAGCCTGTCAAAGTATTTTTATGTTATGGCTCTACATTGCCTGTCTGTATATTTACCCTTCGTCACAAACTTACTGGTGATTTTTGCCAACAGAGGCAGAAGCAAGCTATGAATGCCTTCTGAAAAGAAGTCCCGCCATTCAGACATGAGGTTTTCTGGAAATTTTTCAACAATTTCAGGAGTTGCTGCCTGGAAGTATGCACTTAGAGAAGCACTCAGGTCACAGCTAACAGAAGCAAAGACTTGTACCTGTGTGGCAGGAAAGACTTCTGGGTTTTCACAGGTTGTCTGCAAACAATTAAATTAAATTATTCTTTTTCATAGCAAATTTTAAAACATGTCACATCAAATAATATTTCTTACATAACTCTTCAAGTATACATTAATAAAATCTACCATTTTATAACAAATCAAAACAATGATTTGTGCTCCAAATCATAGAGTAGATTCTAGCAGTTAACAGATGACTTTTTAAACAATATACATATTTCTATATTTTAATCCATACTACTTTAAATTAGTATAGAATACTGGGTTAATTTAGTTCCACAAAAACCTTAAACATTTTATAACCAGAATCATAGAATATTGATCATGTAATAAACCTTACTGGTTTACATAAGCTTTTTCATTATATTTTACATTTCCAAAAAATGAGATTTTTTTCCACAAGGAATGTGAAATTCTTTAAATGCAGAAACTATATCATTCTTTTTATGTTTGTTACTTACTTCTAACCATGCTAGCATGGAGCACATGACAAAATCCCATTCACTCTCCAATAAGGAGACAGGCTTCTTCAGCAACAGAGAAATGAAACGGATCATTTCTATATTTAAACCAAGCAGCTGTGGATTTGTTTCTTGTAGATTGCTGGGGCAAAAAATTAAGAAAATGTTCAGAAGCTAAACTAAAATGAAGGGGAAAGACAAATGTTTGTAATACAATAAAACCAACACCTCCAATTTTTCTTCTGTCAAGATTTCATTTACTAAAGAAAACATTCAGGTGAGAAAGTTCAAAACAAACAATGCAAACAACAAAAACGTATTTCCAAAAGAAAAAAGTATCTGCAGTTCAGCACTGCACTGTGGAATTATTGGTACTTAGTTGTTTAACTTAGTTGTTTGCTTGCAGATGTTTCAATACCTGACCCCCAAAAAACATGATGTTACCTGGTTGGTAATCAAACATCTACAAGCAAACAATCAAGCTTAGAGAGCATCAAGAACTCCACAAACAGTACCTGATTTATGGACAGCTCAGCTTGTTTTATGAGGTATATTAAGTTATCTCTCTTTGGTAAAAATCAACATTGTCAAAGCACAAAAGTATATACTGAAATTAAGTTCTTTTATATCACAATGGCAGCGTTCAATCAAAAAAATTGAATACATTTAATGAAATTATTGATTACAGAAGTTTCTTTTAAAGTGTAACACTTGTTATAATCTGTGAACAATAAGAGTGTATTAAGATGCACTCTTATTCCTGTTACACACATAATGTCTGTGTGTTACACACATGATGTTTGTTTGTTTTCTAAAACAAAACGCATTCAAATGCTAGAACATCTATAGAAGACCAGTTTGACAAAGCTGATCCAAGACAAGCTTCCAATTACTGGACTAAAATCATAGATTAAAATAAATAAAATTCAACTATTATAATGCAAGAAAACCTATTTTAGTTATTCTATGAATTATCTTTGAAAAATAAGATAATTAAATTCACCAGCTGAAAAGAAAACTATCTTCATAATCACTGCGCCAAGATACGATGACTTTCAATATTCCAGCCACTACTTCTCCATAATCAGTATCTTGAGTATTCAAGCAGGAATTTAAAATGCCAAGATATCCAAATGCTCCTGAATTGTGTGAAATATCAGTTTAATAAGTTATCAAAGAGTATAAGAAAACAAAAAGAAAACTTTTAAGCGATCAAAATTGAATACTGACAATTCTAGTAAAGTAACAAGATCCATTAAAATAGTTTTGCAATTATCAATTGCAAATAAATATGTGATTGTGTGCACTAAACGTCCTACCTCTTCCAACTCAATGTAGCATTGGAGAAATTATTTAAGACACTGACCCTCAGTACCGAAGAGATCAGTTCCATTACATGTCATTAGTTTAGCTGTGAACCTAATGACAAGTTCTTCCTTATCTTCCTCGGATAAAACTGGAGACAGACTCTGAAGTGTATGCAGGTTTCCTTCAGTTAATGGAAAAAAGCTGTTCATGGGGAAAAAAAAATTAGGGAATCAGTATAAAGCTTTTTGTATTGATAAAAAAATTCAAAAATCAGGATGAGAGAGATTGTTATATGCAGAACTCTATGAGTAACAAAACACAAGAAAGTAAGACATTTTGGACAGCTGCACCATTTATTTGAAACAGTCATGGATCTAGATGTTAAGTAATATAGGATAAAAAGCCATTAGAGAATTGAAGGTGTGTGTGTTACTGTTGGCTGTTAGCTAATATAAGATTCAGATGCAATAGACAGCTATTATTATCCTATGTCCGTGATGGTGAACCTATGGCACGGGTGCCACAGGTGGCACGCGGAGCCATACTGGTGGGCATGCGAGTGTTGCCCTAGCTCAGCTCCAGTGCGCATGCCCCCACCGGCCAACTGATTTTCAGGCCTTCCAGTCCCACCGAAGTTGGGAAATTGGCTGTTTCTGGCCTCCAGAAGGCCTCCGGGGGGGGGCTGTTTTTGCCCTCCCTAGGCTCCTAGAAAGCCTCTGGAGCCTGGGGAGGTGGAAAAACGGGCCTACCAGGCCCACCGTGTCATCGCATGCCAAAAGAAAGGGGAAGTGTGTGGGGGTCACGTGCGCATGTGTGGGAGGGCGGTGCGCATTGAATTATGGATGTGGGCACATACACCTGTGACCTCCCATGTGACCCCCGCTTTTGGCACGCGACGGCAAAAAGGTTAGCCATCACTGTCCTATGTATGTGTGTGTATACACATACAGACGTATAAAACCAGACATATACATACATACACACACATGTTCAGCTCTACAGAAAAGGACAAAGTTTCTTGTTTGAGACCAATAATGATAATAGCAACATCATCTCTGTTTGCAGTGGAAAACATTCTATACAGCCTTTTTTCCTGTCTTGATTTAATCACTAATAGTAGGACAAAAAATTATAGTTCCCACGTAGTCCCAGTTTACTATCTATCATACCTCTCAAATGAATCAAAAAGTGCTTTAATCTCAGAGGGTGCAAAGTTTTTTGTATTTATCAATTTAGCCATTGTTAAAGCCCAAAGTCGTCCACTTTCTTTTGATCTACAAAGAATACAAAATTTCTAAGATTAACATGTCTTATATATGAGTACAATAAAATCATCTGTATTTATTTTAGGTGATAATTGTTTGTATAAAGGCACTATGCACATTTAAAATAAAAAAATCAAGATGATTTCTATTAAAAGCCTTATGAGAAATACATATTTTTCCTTCAATACTTACCTATTGAACAATATTTGTAAAAGTTGGGAAATATTGAGTAGATAGAAATTTTCATGTGAAATTTTCATTAGTTCAGTATTATGAAGGAATTCAAGTAGCAGACCAGATGGGTTTGCTAATTCTTCAATCCACTGTAAGGCATACAGCTGTTCTACAACTAGAAAAACACAAATATACATTATATTGCTATAATTTAACAGTAACTAGTTAGATGTATAAACTTATTTAACTCTCTATGGTTTTATTAAATAAGAAAACACTGGCATAGAGTAGTCTTTCTCAACCCTTTTAACTTGGA
The DNA here is from genome assembly GCA_032468215.1 of Stegonotus admiraltiensis. NCBI lineage: Eukaryota > Metazoa > Chordata > Lepidosauria > Squamata > Colubridae > Stegonotus > Stegonotus admiraltiensis. The sequence goes on along the minus strand of JANHZT010007342.1, from coordinate 57,607 downwards.
GAAAGTCTTAAAATAATTTTCAGATCTTAGGAAACCCATGTATAAAAATTGGAAAAAATATTAAAAGCACACAAAACTATTCACTTTTAATCTACACAATTCAGGTTGTAAACATTTTGAGTTGTGTAGGTTAGAAATGAATTGTTTTCATGTCCCAACAGCAAAGCAATATGCCCATAACTAAGTCACAGGAGGTAAAAATTACACTGCCACAAGTACAAGCGTAGATAGTTTAAAAAACTTTTTTTTCAATCGTATTCTCTTGATGAACCCATAGTGACTTGTAGCAGAACACTCAGGTTTCACAAAACTCTAGCTAAGAAATGCTGGCCTAGAACCTGGAGATATCTATGTGGATGGCACCTATTAATTATGCAAAACAGGGCTGTTCCATCATAAGATATGGGTTGTGACATTCAATTATTTATTCCAATAGGTCATTATTAACCCCTGAAGTTTAAATATAATTTTATTATATATTTAATGTAACATATGTCACATTTCTATTTGGCAAAATGGCAATAACAGAAAAAAAGAATATAATAGATTGTCACACACAGGTTTAATTTTTTTTTTTTTGCTATCACTTACTGATATTATCAATTTTTCTTCTTTCTACTTCAGAATTTTCAAACACAGCCTCCTTTTCCAGTATCAATAATGCCATTCTACTAAGCAGAGCTGCAGTACAAAGATGACTTGGAAGTTTAGCTGGGATAGAACATTTATGATCTATTCCAGGTAATTCACAATTAATACTTAGTCTTCCTTCCAGAAGTGGTTTCCTCAACCACTGTAATGACATATAAAAAAACATATAAAAAAGTATTGTATCTTCCTTTGAGAAAAGCAAAATTTCATTCCACACTGATATAAAATTTCATGAAGATTTAACATTTAATTCATGATAATTAAAGCTAGATATGGCACTAATTGTCAAGGGATGTATTTACATTACAAATAAATAAAATATACATTATAAATATAATATATAATTATATATGTAAAGTATATTTCATACATGGAGAAAATTATTATTGCTATACTTAAAATATATTTCAAATGAGTATGTTGAAAGCAATTCTTACACCTTTCATTTATTTTAAGCTTAGAATAATTAATGCAGGATCCTTAGATGAAAAAAATCTAAGCAGGTAAAATATATTCAAGATTACTCTACCGTGTATCAATTTTGCTTTAGCTTACATACCTCAGTAGACAGAGATTCCCGCATCTTTTCCCATTCAGTCTGAGTTGGAGTAAGCCATTCAACATAATCATTCAGAACACAAGCAGAAACATCTTCAGCTTCTAGCAATGTAGTCAACAAATTATTGACCACAGAGATCAAAACCTGCAAACTGAAAATAAATCAACTTTTTAGTTGATACAGAATTCAGATAATAGCAGAACACCTGTTCGTACGAAAAACACATATATAGATGCAATCTGACTAGGATTAACAATGAAACCATCATTTAGTAAAATGAGCCAGAGCAAACGCAAGCATAAATAAGCATAAAATAATTTCTGTAATGATTTGGAAGGTAAATCTGGATTATTTGGCAGCCTACACATTTGAACAACAACACAACAGCATGTACAGAATATCCATGGAAGACAAGGCAGTGTGGTAAAACAAAAGCTGACAATGGTAAAGTTCATTAAGTGATTACTAGTCACTTAATCTCAATAAAATTTACTTTATAACGAACGGAACAAGAACCAAAATGGGATGGGAAAAATGAAGTTCAGGTAGTCCATAATTTACCACCATTCATTTAGTCTGAAGTTATGAAGCTGAAAAATGTGACATGACCAGTTCTTGCACTTACGACCAATGCAGCATCCCCAAAGTCACATGTTCATGATTCCAGCACTTGACAACCAATATACATTTACAAGAGTTGCAGTATCCTGGGGTCATGAGATCTCCATTTGCAACCCTCCCAGCCATCTTCCAACAAGCAAAATTAATGGGTAAAGCCAGATTCACTCAGCAACTGAATGATTTGTATAACAACCATAGCAAAAAAGATCATAATGCTGTGCACGGTCAAGTGATAATTCACTTAACCGCATCGTTTAATGATGGAAGTCTACCTTTTTATATCCAATACTGATGCCTGAAGCTGGTTCTTGACCCAGAATGCAGATTTCTGTAGGAAGCTGCTCTCCTTATGCAGAATGCTACGCTGACGCACAAGTGAAGTGATGCCACACACCCAAGTATGCTTCAATTTATTTACAAGGAAATCTATAGGAAGAAAAAATGGGTCTGAATTTTAACTATTAAACAGATTGATACACATTAATCATGCTGTAAAACTGAAAGCTTATGAACAGAATCATGTTTTCATCACTTAAGTAAGAAAGCTATGTCCTTATTTTCCAATGAAACTATTTTATGGATAAATGATAAAAAGATTTATCAACTTATACTTCATAAAAGTTAATATGCATTCAATTACAGATTAGATGTCTTAACCATGAAAAACACATTGCTGTATCTGCTTGCTGAATAGTACCAGGCCTGATCCATCCTTATTCTGTTTTACAGAATTAAATTGTTTATGTTTCTGCCAAGATTGTTTTTTTTAAAGAAACTGCATATTTCTCAATTGAAAAAGGTGTAATTCTAGTTCCTGTTTAAACAATTTGTTATGTACATTCAAATATACACTTAAATGCAGAAATTCTATTTTCTCAATATTTCTACCTGAAAACGTGATCACCATTTTTGTAATATTTGATTCTGTATGTGTGTGTATGTGTTTATGTATACTTATATATATAGCATGTGTATATATAAATGTATATTATGGATATGGATATATATGTAAATGTATGTATGTATGTATGTATGTATGTATGTATGTATGTATGAACTTGCAATTTTTACTTACAAATAGGTGGTAAGAAATATACCCAAAAATCGATTTGGAATTGGTCATACATAGTAGGCAACTGTACCTGATAAACGTGTTATATCCTGGGTCTGTGCACATAACTGGAAAATAGTGAATAATAAATCTTCAGAGGATGGCATCATTAAACATCCTTTAACCGAAGTGAAAAAACTGGAGGCTATGTCACAGATGAAAGACACTGATAGTTCTGTATTTCCAGCTTCTGAAAGATCCTTAGCTTTTGACAGAGCAGCTTGAAGTTTGTCAATTATTCTTTTAACATAAACTTCACCAATTAAGGACTCTGTGGATTAAAAGTGACATTACATAATCATAAAACCACCAGCTCTACTACTATCTGAGGCCTCATTTTTAGTGTCCTGAAAAAACTCTGGCTTTTTATTAGCACACATGATAAATACTATACTGTCTAACTTATCTACACCAGTGCCTCAAATTTTCCTATCCATGGCAAGCTAGCCTTCTAATTCTCCTAGAAGTCTATTACTCATTAGAAAAGTCTGCACCACTTACCATTTTTAATTAACTGAGATAATACCAAGCTTAGGAGAGTCCATTGTTCTGAATGAAATGATTCGGCTGAAGTTACTGTCATCTTCAAGCTGATGTTACACAGATCATGGGCCAGAGTCACAAGCTTCTCACCTAATACATCTCCTTTTAGCCATGTAGAACTTAAGGAATGTTTCTCAGAGCTTGAACAAGCCTAAGATTTAGAAAGTACACAAATATTTTTCAAAGTAGTTGTTTACTCTTTTAATCTCAAAATATACCTCTTGGTTTGTTATAAAAATCTGCATTAAAAAAACATGCATTCTTCAAAGTATCAGATCAATAAGATCCATAAAAGCATTATATATAAAAGGTAAGCTCAAGAGATAGAGATAGAGATAGAGAGATGCATGTGCGCATGTGCCTGCCCACCTACCCCCTCACAGCAGAGAAATACTTCTAATCAAAAATACTAAATATTCAGTTTAAAGACTTGGTTAAATAAAAGATACTTAAAACGTTCCATCTTGAAAGGAATCGACCCTTGCGAGGTGGAACAAGTGATTGGGACAAGTGATTGACCCAATGTCACTGTCAGTATCTTCTCTGTCTGTCTTGAAGGTTAAATGGAAAAGATAATACTTTGCACTTCCTTCTTTTTAATTGATCTATTCCCTTTCCATTTCACTATTCTCAGAGGTTCAGCAGAAAAGAAAAATCAAGCAATGTACTCTTGGCTGTTCTCATCTAATTTTTCTTAAATGTTTATTTCCAAATCACCTACCTATATAATATGTAACCAAAACAGTCACTTTAATATAATAAGACAAATATATTTGGTAGTCAGAAACATATATGCAATGAATAATAATGATACTTTGCATAAAAGTAGCATTTAGCTTCCAGCTGCTTGCAATTACTGCGAGTTCAATTCTCACCAGGCTCAAGGTTGACTCAGCCTTCCATCCTT
>JANHZT010007342.1:15483-25986 GCA_032468215.1 Stegonotus admiraltiensis | reverse complement strand
CCCACCTTAGAAAGGATGGAAGGCTGAGTCGACCTTGAGCCTGGTGGGACTCGAACGTGCAGTAATTGCAAGCAGCAGATGTTAATAACAGACTACTTTAGTCTGTTGAGCCACCAGAGCTGTTATACCTTACAATTGTACTGGAAAAAACATAATCGTAAGGTTTTGCTACTTACTAGCTTTGTTTTTTACTCATTTTGATGTGGAAATCCTTATCTTGTAAAATTGCATTTCAGATTCTTTTCAACTTTAATTTTGGGAGCCCTTTTAATATCAGCACTTAGGAGAGCTTTATTTGTGGGTGTTGAGAATGGTGGATGTTCATAAATTTATAGAGGTTTGAGAAACAACATGTAATGTTTACCCGGTCATCTTTCATTTAATTCTATTTTAAATGTGTATCCTATTTTATATATAAAACCTGATAATTTGTATGTCTCATTAAGTCTTGTCACAGAATTTTACTCCAATTTTATTTAAATGCTATTACAGGTACATTAAATCACATTACATTAAAATCTAGTCATAAGTTGTTATGGTTGTAAGTTAAGGCACCCTTATGTCCGGAATTAATTTTCCAGCTTTTTTTTTGCTGGGGTCATTAAGTGAACACTATGGACATTAAGCCACCCCATTCAGTGGGTAGGTTTTTTTGCTGGAAGCCAGCTAAAAACAGGGGAAATTGCAGCCATGTGTCCACAGAACACAGCAACTGGTCATAAAGCTGATCCAATTAACATGCAGTCATGCTTAGGACATTTATGATATTTACCATAAAGCACCTATTCTGGGGCCACTGTAATTTTCAATGGTCATAAAGCAACCCTTGACAGTCATAAGTCAAGGACTATCAGTAGAATCATTTGTAAAAGCAATGTGGAAAAATTATGGTGAGCAAGACATTTTTACAGCCAATTCTATTAAATTTATATAATAAATTATAGTGTCATAGCCTTTTGAACATAAATAAAAGATATATATCTTTTGAGTTTTTCAATTTGCAAACAATTCACTTTTTTTTCATAGAATCTATCACAAACACCAGTTCTGAGAGAGTTGCTGAAAGAAGTAAAAATGCCTGATACAACAATTACACTTAAACCACCAGAATTCTCAATAACGGTATGGATATATTCAAATTCACTAAGCAAATGTTGCTGTTATTTCATAGATAGTTTTTAAAGACAGAAAATAATCAGGGTGTTTATTCTTTGATTTTACTCAAGGACCATACTAAATTGCATTGTTTATGTACACAAAGAGTTATGTCTCATTCATTCTTTGAAATGGGTGAGGAGAGGTTAAAAATGTTGAATAACAGGATCTTTTTATTATGCTTAAGTCAAGGACCCTGAAGTTGGCTTTTTGAAGCTGGCTTTTCCTTTTTAGGCAAAGTTAACTGTAATTTATCTCTTTGCCTGTCAAAAACATTAAGTTCTTAGTGGTGGGAAGAGAAATGATACAGGGCTGTAACACATGTAACTGCATATGCTTTATTTTTTCTGACACAAAGTTGTAATATCAAGCCAGTACAGTACTTTAAATTGTACCAGAAAGTTAAGTTAAACTGAGTTAACTTAAACATTAAAGTACTTGATAATCATAAAGAGAATCCAGTGTAAATGAGGAAAGAGCTTCGAGTTTTTCTTAATCTTTTTTGGTGTTCAGCCCATTATTCCTACAAAAATGTATGCCTCTTTTGCTTCAGAGAGTCAGATTGGCTTTTTCAGTTCACATCAGAAGAAACAATAATAATTTATTAAACTTATACCCACATAATTCCCTATAACTTTGGGAGGCTCACAACAATCAAAGGAATTACGACAAAATTAGTAAAGTATGGCAAATGGACACATCAGATGGAATGAAGCAAGTGTTTTCACTCTCCCTCACCAAAGGCCTAGGTTAAAAGCCAGGTCTTCACTGTTCTGAACTGTAGGGGTGGGGGACGTCTAGTTCTCAGAGAACCTCATTCTCTGCTGCTATAGCAAAGGTGCACTTCCACAAGATCCATAGATGACATTGTTTAATCAAAGGAACCTCAAGAACGTCAATGCTGCAATATTGAAATGGCTAAGCAGACCCTATGGGAGATAGGAATCTCTCAAATAATCAGGCCCTACACCATGTACAGTGTTTATAGATAACAGCTAGCGTTTGAATTGCACCCAGAAGCAAACTGACAAGTTCTGTAGCTCAGAAAGCAGAGATGTTACATGGACATACTAAAGCACGTCCATCACTGCTCACACTACTGAATTCTAGACCAGTTGAAGTTTGTGGGTGGTAGTCAAGAACAATTCCATGTTGAGCATATTGAGGTAGTCAAGCTGAGAGGTGACATGAGTCATGTTTGAAGGCTCTCTAATTTTGGAAACGGTGCAACTGGTATACCTAATGTTGTGCAAAGCACTTCCTGCTCAAAGTTGCCACCTGCTCTGCAAATCTAGGAAAACCCCCCAGATTGCATACCAACTTTGAAGACAGAAGTGCTACCCCATCCAACATCAAAGGTGGAATATTCCGAGATCTGGGTGGCCCAAATACCCAGACCCACTCAGTCTTGTTAGGACTCGTTGGAGACAGTGATTCCCTGTCCAAATTCACACAGACAAACTTGACAGCCTTAGTTGGTTAGACCAGGGTCAGACGATATAACTAGGTATCATCAGCATGCAGATGACACCAAACCAGTGGTGAAATCCAAATTTTTTTACTACTGGTTCTGTGGGCGTGGCTTGGTGGGTGTGGCAGGGGAAGGATACTGCAAAATCTCCATTCCCATCCCACTCCAGGGGAAGGATACTGCAATATCCCCATTCGCTCCCCACTCCAGGGGAAGCATACTGCAATATCCCCATTCGCACCCCACTCCTGGGGAAAGGATATTGCAAAATCTCCATTCCTACCCTACTCTGGGGCCAGCCAGAGGTGACATTTTCCGGTTCTCCGAACTACACAAAATTTCCGCTACCGGTTCTCCAGAACCTGTCAGAACCTGCTGGATTTCACCCCTGCACCAAACCCTAAATATAAATATATAAACCCCAAACAAAAGCAGCATTAATGAATGCATAAAATATCCATGAATTTATAATAGTATCTTTATATTGTCTTTAGGAACCTTTGGTAGTAATACTTGATCCTCCAAGACCGCTAACCCTAGCAATGTGCCAGTTTCTGGCAGAAATGCAAGAGACAAAAAAAGGATCTGTGACCCCTAGAGAACTTTTCTCTCAGATTTGTAAAAAGTGAGTACTTTATTTATAAAATTGTAAAAGTACTGTTTAAGCAGATACATTTTCTGTAATTTTGGATCTATTTAATTTTAAACTGATCAGAATACAAAACTAGTATTTACATTTTTTATTTATATGTTTATACATTTATCTATATACTTAGAGCAGATCCAAACTAGATAGAAAGTTTTGGATCAGATCAAAAGTTAGCAGATTGTTTTATTTTTATATATTTTTTTATATATATATATATATATATATATATATATGTGTGTGTGTGTGTGTGTGTGTGTGTATTACAATTGGCTTAACCCAATATTTTAATCTAATTCAACATCAGCTTCTTATCCAATCATAAGAATGGACTGGGACCTTAAATTTTGGAAGAGTATTACATACTAAGCCAACATGTCCATTTAAGAGAGATATCTGTATGTAGAATTTATTATATTCAATGTCTTAGTCATAATTGTATTATATTTTGATAATATGCTAATTTATTTAAATTGTTATAACTTTAACTGATCAGCTAAATATTAAAGTGAAGTTATCAGTTTATATATGTGTGTGTACTTTTTCAGACAATTTCAAGATGACAATTTATAAATATATAAAGGCTTTTGTATTGTATGCATTTAATAAGGAATTAATGCAGCATTTTAGAAAGATATGCATACAATTATATTGTGAATCTACAAGCAATATTTTTCTGACTGTCAGATTATATCAGCAATAGTACAATAAAATAATCTGTTTCATAATTTCAACAATATTTGTTCTTATAACACCTTCTGATGTACAATCCTGCCCTCCATTGTCTGGAAATATTAAGTTCATGTGCGATTTGCACTTTCCTTAATCTGTATCTGTGCATATTTTACAATAGAGCAACACGATTCAAAGGATATCAGCAGCAGGACAGCCAAGAGTTGCTTAGATATCTATTGGATGGGATGAGGACTGAAGAAATCCAAGTAAATATTTCATGATGAATCATTATTTTAATTTTATCCTGAAAGACACATTCTTCTTTATTTACAAAAAAGATTAATGAGAATGAAACTGTCAATTATTTCTGAAAATCAATTGACAAAATCTATATATTAAGTAACTGAAGTTTTCTTTAAAAAATGGATATGAGCTGGGCTTCAATCTTGTACATATTTAGTGGACAGTAGATTTGTGATTCATGTTAACTAAACGTGCACAATTTTTGTCATTCTAATGAAGAATGCTTATTGAACGTTTATGTACAAAATGATCAATACTCTAAATTTAATGGAATATTCCCTTCATCATTCCCAAGAAAGACTACCATTGGGCCTCTAACCATAAGAAAGTTATTTAATCCACCAAAATCTGGTTTGTACAAAAATATGAGAAATTATTTTGATGACTTTTTACTCAGGCTATCTCATTTTCATTCCCCATCCAGCTCCTTTAAATCTTTCTCAGAGAATTGGAGAACCCTTCAAACTTGTTACAAGTACAAAGTAGAAAATGTGGAATACCATTTTTGTTTATTTTACAGAGTTACAGATGCACGCTAATACTAAAGCTAATATTTTAATTGAGTAATAAACTTATCTATGAATAGTATTTCTCTTCGACAAATACAATTGTTGAACTAAAAATACTTCATTGTATTTATTTCTAGAGAACAAGTGCTGCAATTTTTAAGGCACTGAATAATTCTGATAAAGAAAATGAAGAGTTGAAAAAAGAAGTTAAAGGTAAGTGAGCCCTATCTTATCACTATTTGCATATTTTAAGTGGAATCTTTCACTTTTGTGGATGAAGTGAACCTGTCTTTCCTTGAATAAGAGTTGTTTTAAAAATTGATATTCATTTAAATGGTAGTATAATAATGTAAAAAGTTCTATTAGTTAATACTCAGCTAGCATAATTTAGGGTTAGTCTTCTCTCCCAGCAATACTTTGTTACGTTCAGCTTCCATATACACCTGTCTGTAAATTATCTGATTTGATTTTAGCATTTATGTTATGTGTTGGTATACTTGCAAATTTTGAATTCTTCCCTTCAACTTAATGTCTGCAAGGAAGACATAAAGTTGCAAAGTTAATTGATCTACAATATGAAGTTTGTCAATTATTGTTACATATGTTTTTTGTTTGTTTCATTTGATTAAATGGCAAATGAAGCTTGTATATATGTATACAAGTAGACTTTTAGCCCCACAGTTGGCACTGGCAAGTCTGTCACTAAGCAAAGTGGTTACTAAGTGGGAAATCTCTGACTGACTATGCTTTCCTTTTCACACTCCACTGCCTTTTGGAATGTTCACCCCAGGGATGTTGAGACTGAAACTGACAAGACTAATCAGTTTCACACCTTCAGCTTTTGTTGGCTTCCTAATCACTTCCCTGCCTTTCTAGTGTGAAAGGGATTATGAGAGAGGACCCAGGCATACAAAATGCGGGACACACATCAAAAGCAGTGCACTAGCATTGGCATCCATGAGCTAGCTAGGCTTATTCTCCATTGTATGCCTCTCTGTTCTTCAAGGGGAAGGCAAGAAAAACAACAGGTAATGAGTACTGATTGTAATGGTGATCACATGATGGGGACAGCACTGTGGTAACTTGAAAAAGTCATTGAATGAGGCAATTGGTAAATGAGCACTACCTGTATTTGATTATCTTAAGCTAATCAGATCTCTAGATTTCCTCACACTGTAATTCTAGATTTTGTTGCTTTTCTTAAGCAACAGCCTCAATATCGCATAAAACATTGAAAAGATTTTCAAAAGTAGCTACTCTGCTTTTGAAAAAAATAATTATTTGGATATAACCAAATATAACTCCCTGAAGTATCTCTGGAGACTGGAAAAACAGGAATATAGGGGCATACTACAGATATGTTGGACTTTTATGCCTTGGCAATATAGCAAAGATATTGTAAACCAATACGTTTTAGGGCACAAATTGAGAAGAAAATGCTATTAGAAGCTATTTACTCTGTTCATTTTTTCAAATATAAAATTCTTGTGTTCTCTTTTCTGTGTAGATACACATCTATAATGAAATATACATTTTTTTCTACCAGTGTAGCAGTGTAATCATTGGTTAAATGAAGAGTAAAATGTATATTGTTGGTATCTTGTCTTTTATTTTAGAATATGAAAAGAAAAAGCTAATGCATAGTTTTGTGGACCGCATTTTTGGTGGAGAATTAACAAGTACAATCATGTGTGAAGAGTGCCAAACAGTAAGTTGTATGTTATGTATGTATGTATGTATGTATGTATGTGTATATAAATTTGGAGGCCAGTAATACTAGCTAATGTCACTACCAGAGATTTTTTTCAAATTATCTTCTTCAGACAGGGTTCAACATTGTGCTACACTATAAAGTGACTTGTTGTGATTGTGTTAATAAAGACTAAACGATGTTTGTGTGAATCTAGGCAATCTTGGCTTATTCAACACAAATAATGCAAATCATAAAATATATCAGTCTTGTAAAGTTCTGCCCAGGCACAATTTTAAAAAGCTTAGAATCTATAGTAGTTGCTATGTAGGACTTTCCCATGACTAACAGGAGCAAAACAAAGTAAGATAAAACATACAAATGTAGTATAGTCTCTTTCAAAAGAGTGCAAATGCATATTTTAAAATTATTAAACTATATGTAAAGTGAAATTATGTTTTTATATACCCAGTTATATATATTCTAGTCTCTGGAGGCATTATACACATTTTTTTTCCTTTTGTAAAGGGTAAAATGTTCGTTTCAGGTTTCTTTGGTACATGAACCATTTCTTGATTTGTCACTCCCCGTCTTAAATGATCAGGTAAGTAAAAAGTTTACTTTTAGATGATAAAATTCAGGGTTTGTTACCAAGATACTGAAAGCATGGGGAAATGACCAATTTTCTGTATATAAAATAGTCAAGTGCAGTAGCAAATGTGATTTTATTTATTAGTTAGTTAGTTAGTTAGTTAGTTAGTTAGTTAGTTAGTTAGTTTTTTATACCGCCCTTCTCCCGAAGGACTCAGGGCGGTGAACAGTCAAAATAACATACATATAACATGAAAATTAAACAGTATAAACTGAGTTAACCAATTAGGATCAGCAATTAAGATCCTTGTAAAGAATTTAGAAAGTTTGGGAATTAAGAATTTAAACGATTATAAATGAACTTGAGAAAAACACATGGCAACAAATATTTTAAGATTTCATTAGTTTGAAAAATATTCTGCAATTCTTAAAGTTCATAAAGAGTAGCTGCTGACTTTTTCTTTCAACTAAAGAAAAAGCTTTGTGCCTCAATTAATTTGAGATTCTTCAAACTTCAGAAGTTGTTTTCTGTTTTCTCCTGCTACAGTAACTGCTGTAAGAGGAATTTCCAAACTTTGATAGTCAATGCATATTTTCATTAATGGATAAAAAGTATTTGTAAAACTGGTTTTTAAAAAAGTAGGCATGTCTTTTGTGTGTAGATTTTGCTGGATTAAAGAAAACTCAAGCCACACTGAGCAATAATCACAAGAATATTGGCTATTTTTTCCATATTCCTTTTAATAACAGCCAGAAATCTATAATAAAATATATGGTAGAATTCGCTTTGTATCCTCTCTAACCTATCTATAATTATCTTTTTTTAAGAATGGCAAGAAAAATAATGTTAAAAAATTACAGGAAAAAGAAATTGACCTTTGTGAAGAAAACATAGAAAATGAATGTTATGTGAAAGAAAGAGATGAAATTCCTGTTACAAGTAAGCATCTACAGAAAAAGACAAAGAAAATGGCCAGAAAGCAAGCAAAGGTTAGTAATCGTGAGGATAGGAAAGTATATAACTATGCCTTAAAGATGGTTTGTAAGTGGAACTGAGGTGTTACGTAGCATTTTCCTCGGCTATATTCTAATTCGTAAATTAACTAAAGTGACAAATTTATATTTGAATGTCATTTATATACAGTATGTGTTATAGCTTTGCTGAGAAATTAAGTCCATTTGAAATATGCAAATGTAAAAATGATATCCAAAGCTCACTATTGTTTATTCATATTAACATCATACTGTGTTAAGTTTTAAATTTGGATGCAACTATATTGCTTGTAACTCACGTTAATTCTCTTTATTATTCATACATTAGTTCAATTTACTCCAATTTTAAAGACAATAATAGTGCTTATATATCCTCAGCATACATTACGGTTAACTATTCTTTTGAAATGCTTTTTATGTATTTTATTTCTCAGAACCAACGCCATCAGCAGAAATTTCAGGAGAAAGTTATTCATCTAACAGATAGTGATGTCACTGAAAAAACTGAATCTGATCATGATTGCAATAAACAAACAATAGAAAGTAACTCTGACATAAGGTGTCTGAAACCAGAAGAGGAAGAGTCATTAAACACATGTGAAGAGCATTGTGTGGATAAAAAATGTGTAGATGAGCCAGAAAGTATAGTTCAAGTACAGATCACAGAAAAACATGATGAAAATGCAGACAGTTGCGATCAAGAGGCAAATAATGAAATCAATTTGGATGTTTCTATAAAAGAGTTTGTTCCCGCTACAGAGTGTGTCAATAAGTTTGATGATTTGCATCTTAAGGAAGATAAGGATGAAGAAGATGACGATATTATCAGTGACTTCAGCAGATTATTCCTGGAGGAGGAAGAGCCGAGTGATGATACAGATAGTTTGCATGAATTTTATGGTTTTGAAACACAAACATATGAAGTAGTAAATGAAGATCCAGAAACAGCATTTTGTAGTCTTGCAGACAGCAAGACTATAAAAATAGAAGAAAATTCAATTCTTCATTGCTTGAATCAGTTTACTCATATTGAGAAACTTTGTGAGAACAACAAATTGCTTTGCGAAGTGTGCACACGGAATCAACTTTGTGGAATCAAGACTAATAAAATAAGTATGTTAAAATTGTTTTTTAATCAATTTATTGAATTATTCAAAATTCAGTACTGAATTTATTTTTCTTATCAAGACGTTGAGTAAGAGCAATTTCTTGTTTTAATGGAACTAGATAGGAAGTACCGTGTTTCTCCAAAAAGACGACCCACCTCGAAAAGCCCTATTATGTTTTTGAGCGTATGCGATCAAATTAAGCCCCACTCACAAAATTAGCCCTAATTAAGACCCTGCCCACCCAGGGGTGCAGGGTGTGTGGCAAGGCACAGGTAAAAAATAAGCTAGGATGGGGATGGGGCTGTTGGTAATTAGAACCCTCCAAAAAGAAGGCCTAGCCATTTCTTGGGGGGGGGGGGTCTAAAGAAAATAAGACCCGGTCTTCTTTTTGGATAAACAAAGAATTATATGTATGACCATTTTATAAAGGGATAAAAAGTTACTGTCTCATTGACATAGTATCCCTAAGAAAAACAAATTGCCAGTTTGAAGTGAATATATGTTGAATATGACTTGAATATAATTTTGAAAACCCCAAGGGACTGTATGGCAAGACTGAGTAGAATTCATTGTTTAAATATTTATGACGATATGTTTCATTCTTTAGTTGGAATAAGTGGACTTCCAGCAGCACAGGTAGAATTGCTAATACTATGAGGATATATATCTTTTTATTTTTTTGAATTATAGGTGCACAATATTTTTGAGTTTTGTATGCCCTGTATCTGTATAATGAAGTAAAAAAACCTAGAACCTAAGCAAATTTGTCTGAGAGATATATTTAAATTTAAGGAGGAAAGCAATAATTGAAGAAATCAAAGATGGCTTTTGGCTTTCAGAACTATGCCTGATAATATATCTTGATTTATTGTAAGATATGAAAATATTTACATACTATTTTGAACCTATTTTGAAATTATAAGTAAAATCCTAAATTATCATAAATGTCCAAAGAAGATGGCATAAATACAGTTTCCAGAAACTTATCAAATGATTTAGTCTTGGTAAGTTTTCTCTGGATTTTATAAATATGAGCATTTGCTTTTTCCTTCCCATAGAAATAATTGAGGCTGAATGTTCAGGTATATAATGCTGGAAATTCAAAATTATGAGATGTCATATACAGGTGACACTCGAAAAATTAGAATATCATGCAAAGGTTCATTTATTTCAGTAATGCAACTTAAAAGGTGAAACTAATATACGAGATAGACTCATTACATGCAAAGCGAGATAGTTCAAGCCTTGATTTGTCATAATTTTGATGATTATGGATTACAGCTTATGAAAACCCCAAATTCACAATCTCAGAAAATTAGAATATTGTGAAAAGGTTCAATATTCTAGGCTCAAAGTGTCCC
>JANHZT010007342.1:0-15383 GCA_032468215.1 Stegonotus admiraltiensis | reverse complement strand
AGTTTCACCTTTTAAGTTGCATTACTGAAATAAATGAACTTTTGCACAATATTCTAATTTTTTGAGTTTCACCTGTACATAGTAAATCTAAACAATTGCATAAGAGGTAATGTTACTGAATATTTATTAAGTCGTGATTTGTTTTTCCTTTTTTCTCCAGATGCCAAGAAATATGTATACACTAATGCCAAAAAACAAATGCTTATTTCTCTCGCTCCTCCAATTTTAACCCTTCATTTAAAAAGATTTCAACAGGTATAATTAATTACTTAAGTTCAATTATCTTAGTTTAATACAACTTCTAGGAAGTGATTAAGAGAAGCAATCTGTTGGACATTATTATTTATTGCCATATGACATTTGAGCCTTAAAATAACTTAAATTTATTACTAGACCTTTTCCCTTTAAGAATAGGGTGGGTTCTTTTCCTAATTTTCTAGGATATTTGCTTCTGTAGTTTTACATTGGGTAGACAGTTGAGTGATCTCCCGGTGCTTGGGATTACAAATTCCACAGAGCCTTAACATTTATCAATATAGGCTGGAAAAACTGGGAGTTACTCTCTTAAATATAAGCTTATTGCTGAGTTTTGGTCTTACTTTGCATTTTCTGGTTCTTTTCAAGGCTGGATATAATCTCCAAAAAGTAAACAAGCACATATCGTTTCCTGAAATTATGGATTTGGCTCCTTTCTGCTCAATTAAGTGCAAGGTAAATGATGAAGTACTTATGTTATTTCCATTACTAATTTGGCAGATATATTACATGTTACAGTCCACAGCAGTTAACAAAGCATAGCCTTTGAATGAAGCAGCTGAGTGGGGTACGTCCTGTTTAGCATTTGTTTAGGAGGCGACATATACAACGTTCCCTTGACTATATGTCAGAAAGGAGGAAGGCAGGCAGAGGTTTTCTTTAAAGTTCAAGATGTTCTGATTCCTCAGAGGAGTATAGTTGTATGCAAACTGATTTGATCAAAAGTGCCTGATCCTTACATGGAATTCTAACTTTAGGCTGACTTCCAGAACTTGTAAAAATTGTGGCGTCAGATTAAAAGACTTCTTTGCTTTTATTTCTAAAAATTTTAATGTCACTCTTGACAATTTTGACTGGTCTTTTGCCTAAATGTATTGATTCGGACTTCAGTTAGAGCCAGTTTGGTCTAATAGTTAAGGCAGTAAGCTAGAAAGCAGCAGACCCACTTTAGCTGAGTGACTTTGGGTCAGTCATTCTTTCTCAGCCCATGTCCCAGGGTTATTATGGGCAAAATGGAAGAAGGAAGGTGTCTTAGATATGTTCGTCACCTTGAGGTATTTGTAAAAATAATAAACGCAGTATACAATAAATAATTTCATCAAATCGTTAAAGACAATAGACCGGAAATCAGGAGACTGCAATAAAAGCTGGCTGGATGACTAAGTTAGTTACTCAGCCCAACCCACTTCTGAGTTGCTTTGGAGAAAGTAGGAAGGAGTACCAACTTGAATTACTTATTAAAAAAAAATAAAAGGTGGTAAAAACCTAAATGTTTTTCATTGTTTCTGTTTAAGATCAAGTACTTTTTTTGCCATTTCCTCCCTCTCTTCAGGTAATCTTATACAATATGTATTTTTCTCTACTCCTTATCTGTTCTGTTCTACCCCTTCACTAGAACTTTTTCTGTTTCAAATATGTTGTTACCACTGAGATTTCTCCAATTTAGGTACCCTCATCTCCCTGTTGAGTCGTTTTGTCAAAATCTGAAGATTAGTATGTTCAGGTTCACTTATTTCCTTTTAAGTATATCACTCATGTTTATTATATTATTCACCTTTGTATCTTACCTAGCCATAATTGTTTTTACTTCAATGATGTGATTTTACTTTTATCTCAAAATGAATATGCTTAATATTCTTTCGTGCTCAGCAATACTAGGCTTGCTTTTATGTTTTTTTTACTAAAATATACAACTTTTAAAGAATCTAAAGTGCAAATGTTTGTGGAGATTCTGTCATACAGGTGGTCATGGTTGTCCAAAGGTGCTTTTTCAAGTGGCAACTGGACTTCTTCAAAAAAAAAAAAAGGCAGCTCAGTTGACTCTTGAAAATGCACCTTTGGACAAACTAAAGTGCAACTTTTTATTTTTTGCTGGCAAGCAACAAGGCTACTTCAATATTCTTGATGTTCCTTTTACAGAATGTAAGAGAGGGGACTTCAGAAGTATTGTACTCGTTATATGGTATTGTGGAACATAGTGGGACTATGAGATCTGGTCATTATACTGCTTATGTGAAGACAAGTACCACCAGCCAACTTTCTGATCTTGTCAATGACAAAATTCAACCAAGTAAGTAGAAGGAATTTACCCTGGAAAAATACTTTGAAATTAAATTCCTATGAACCAGTTGAAAACTAATAAGGAAAATTTCTTTTTTAAAAAAATTTCAGCTTCAGAATCTGAGTCACCCAGAAGACAATGGTTTCATGTAAGTGACACTCATGTGCAAGTAGTATCCATATCCAAGGTCCTGAAGTCACAAGCCTATCTTCTCTTCTATGAAAGAATATTGTAAACTGGAAAAATTCCACCTAGGAAACCTTCACCAAACTTTTATCATGTTCAGTTTATTTCTTAAATCTGAATTTAAACATAACTTCCTTTTAAATGCATACATGCATACATACATACATACATACATATGTATATATGTGTATGTGTGTGTATATATGTATATGTATATGTAATTGGTTAATATCTGATGCACTGAATTAGTATGATAGAAGGCATGTTCCTTGATCCATAAACTCAGATCATTATTCTAAATTTAAAAAAATCCTAAAAGATGCAGTAACGTAGAGATCTATCATTACTGCGGGATAAATTGGGCTATCAAATAGTTTGAAAGTTTACTGTCAATTTATTTTCACAAGTTATGATAGGTGAGGTGCCCACAGAACACAATTCAGGTGTCAAATTATATTTGACTACCCTATTTAAAAAGCTAAAACACGGTTCACCCCTATGTAGTATTTTGCAATACTTTCCCGAAGCAAAGATGGCCCCCGTCTCCCAGCCTTTCAAAAATGTCTGTAAAGACCTGGTTCTGCCATCTCCCTTGGCCCTGACAGAGCAGTAGCTGTGACTGGTTAATGCCCTGAAGGTCTTCCCCACACACCACCTTTTGATTATCTTTTCATGTTAAATTTTACTATTTTTCCTCTATTAATTTTTATACTGTTGTTTTTAAAACATTTTATTTGTACACCAAGAGTGCCTCTGTGAGGGAAATGGGCTGTTTGTAAAGTTAATAAATAATGAGAAAATAAACAAATGTTACCTCATATATAAATATAGCAGACATGCTTTTTGTAATATAATGGGAATCATTTCTTCATATTGCAGTTGCCATGATTTTTTAAAATTAAAAATGTAGTTTAAATCTACTTCCTGATCTTCTGCAATATGTAATCAGCCATTTCCAGAAGTCTTATGCATAACAAAAGGTTCAAGAATTATTTTGTATTTAATAAAAGATTAAGTATTAGAGCTATGCAAAACAGTAAAAATCCCACCTTGACTACAAATATGTACAAAGCACTTATTTTGAAATTGTTAAGGCAATCACATTTTTACAGCTTTGTGTACTTGTTTAAGATGTACCTGGATCACATGCACATATTTCTCACAAAAGATTCATCTGCTTCTACAGATGAAAAATAGGTTCCTCATTATGGCCCTGTGCACTGAAAAACATCCATTTTGAACACTTTGAACAGTTCTACTGTGTTTCCCCCCAAATAAGACCATGTCTTATATTTTTCTCAACCCTGAAATAAGCGCTTGGCCTTATTGCCATGCGCTCAAAATCCCAATTGGGCTTATTATCAGGGGATGTCTTATTTGGGGGGAAACAGGGTATTCTTCAATGTCTGTCTGTACAGTACTGAAATAAGTAGCAAGTACTTTGTGTAGGACTATTTAGTAGCAGTACTAAATAAAGTCCTACACAAGATACACTTGTATACCTGGCAACCTTTTAAATAACCATGTCTTCTAAATCAGACAAAAAGGCAGTTTACTGAAATTGTTTTTATTGAAATGCTTCAAGGTAACTTCTATTACAGATTAGTTTCATAATTTAAAGGTAATTTGAACATATTTGGCAAGAAACACAACAATGTCTACATGTGCTTAACTATTTCAGTCACTTTGGTCATCATCCAAATCCTTTTTCCCTGATGGCGGTTTAGGGCCACCAGCTGGTTTGGCCATGATAATCTACAAAAGAAATTAAGATATTTCAAATTGTCAATACAAAGATATGCAGGCTTTTATGCCATGATAGACTGACAATGCATTTTGAAAACATAAAAAGTTAAGTATTTGACTTTGCATGCATACTAGTGTCTTTGGAGCAGAGTTAAGGGTGATTCAATTTTCTCAGGTTTCATGAAAGTAATAGTAAGGTGAAAGCCAGTTCTTCGTGGCCAATTGATCTGATGTTCCCAACCAAGACTGTTTTAAAATGCAATGGTATTTGTGATACGGAACAATTATATCCATACAGAACAGGAAATTAAAATAGCTTCAACAATAACAGCTGTATTTACAGATTTAAATAGCATATTTAAGTAGACTGGTATAATAATATTGCCAGTCTACCAGGCCATAGTTAAAATTTCTTTCACAAAGTGAATACTCATCCTTTGGTCATTTTTTGCAATCAACTCATACACTTTTAGTGCTATCAATTCAATATTCTTAAAAGAGGTTTTAATGTAAGATGCTTTAACATTCCAAGCAGATTATTAGTGCTGTGGCGTAGGCATAGGTGAGTATGGGAGAAAGCATCCATTTCAGGCAGAGTGTAAAAAGCATTCATGCAGTTTCCACTCTTGTCAACATTACACCCGAGGCCATATCTTACTGTACACTATTGCTCAGGGGCATCTTTCCAGTCATCCTTGTCCCAGTGCTCTGATGCTTTAGGGGCTTTTGGACCACCTGCTGCTTTGGCCATAATAATCTATAGAAATTTTATATCACATACACATTTTGACATGTTTCATTTGAAAAGTCATACTTACGAACCTAAGAATTCAATTATTTTATTTGTATAAGTCAAAACCTATTTGTATATAGTCCAAACAGGTATCTGCAGACTATAAAAGCTTGACTCCAAATATAAATACATTTTTGTAAATTTATTTAATGTTAAAATTGACTTTTGGAATATTATTCCAATATTGTACAAAACTGAAAACATTATAATGCCAACTCACCTGATCAACTCTCAATACTGTTACCGCAGCATTTGTAGCCAGCTTGATACCCCAGTATTTTCCAAGATGTGTATCTAATACCCCTGCTTCCAACATATCTTTCACAGCTGCAGCTTCAGCCTGTTAAAATTAAGTTAGAATGATTAACTGTCTTTGTCTCTGATTACAAACTATTATTTCTCCCATCTTAATTTACAGACCCGAAATCTGCTGCGTCACCCAAATGGTGAACTAGCACTATAGATTTGTATGCTTAATTGTATCACTGTATTAAACAATGACATAACACAATCATAGAAACATACATAGTCTGCCTCTGATCTAGATGGGGGTGCCTCAAAATTGCTTGAATATATTATTACTGATGCCAAGAAAAATAACTTGGGTGATATAGTCACTGCCTCTCTTATTTTAGTTATATAGTTATAAAATATTCATAATTAGATATCACTTTTTGTTCATTCAAAATGATGTATGTACCTAATGCTCCCATTCTCTATACATAACCACCCATAAAAATGCTATAGCCTATTAAACGTATTGTGAATGTTAGTGGCACCACTTTTTAATGTTTAGAAAAATACTGAAATCAATTCAAGATTTTCTACTTTACATTATTGTGAATTTGTAGCTAGTCTTACCTCAATATCAAATCCAACATTTTTATTGCCTTCTTGATGTACTGCATATAGCTTTGAAATAAGCTCATTTGCTTTAATTCCACAATTTTCTGCCAAAGCTCGGGGAATAGCTTCAAATGCCTCAGCAAATTTCTTGATTGCATACTGATCAAGACCTGGGCAAGTCTGAACAGAGACGTGGGTTGCTATTAAGTTGTCTTGAATTACAAAAGAAATCTGACTGAAAAATATATTTGTAGCATACCTCTCCATATGACGTTATCTGTTTTGCCAATTCAATCTCAGTTGCACCACCCCCTGGGACAAGGCGCTTATCCTACAAAATTAAAATGAAATATAAAGTACTGGTATGAAATGCCAAGTAAAAAAATCGAAACACGAAAACTTCAAAAAGGTACTCATTTCTAAAGACATTTTAAAAACACAATGAATGCATTATTTTAATAGAACAGTATATAGTTGATACAAATGAGATAAGCATATTGTGTGAATGCCAATCAAAATATGCCAATCAGTATATAATTATATCCTTATGAACCATTCAGTTGTGTCCTACCCTCGGACACGCTATGGATTAGCACTCTCCACGTCCCTATATCTTGCACCGCTTCCTTCAGATCCACTGTGGTCATCCCTGTGTCATCCTTTATAAGTGTCCAACCAGCAGTACTAGGGCAACCCCTTCTCCTTTTTCCATTGATCACTCCCAACATGACTGACTTTTTGAGTGAGTCAACCAATTCTATACAACATAGCAAAAATATTAACAATTCTGTAAATGCACATTATATAATAACCCCAAATTATAGATCTCCAAGGCTTTACTCACCCGAGTCAGTACTTTGAAAGTATTTACACCATCATCAATTGCTCTTTCTACATCATCCATTAGGTTGTCTGTGGAACCACGAATTACTATTGTTGAAATAGCTCCATCTTCCTTTTCTGTGAAAAAGATTCAAGAAACATTATTTTACAAATGCAAATATTACAGGTAGTCCTCAAATTACACTCTTTAGTGACCAAAGTTACAACAGCACTGAAAATAGTGACTTAAGACCAAATCCTCACATGACTGATGCAGTATCCCAATGGTAAATTGATCAAAATTCAGATACTCTGCAACTATCATGTATTTGCAATGGTTGCAACACCCCAATGTGGTTGCTATTTGTGATCTTCCCAGCTAGCTTCTGAGAAGCAAAGTTAATGGGATAAGCCATATTCACTTAGTAACTGCAGTGATTTGCTTAAAAACAGTAGCAAAAAAAAAATCATAAAATCAAACACAATTCATTTAACAATTATCTTGCTTAGTAATGTAAATTATAGCCTTAATTATGGTCATGATACAGTAGAGGTATTATGTAAGGTATTATCTCTACAGTAGAGGACTACCTGTAATTCTAAGGACAAAAAAATATTTGGTACACTAAAAAAGAAAAATACCATGTTTAAACACGACAACTTGTGTTTCTCCAATTTCTGATAAATACACACTATTGCAGTGGCCCATTTCTTCTAAATTAGGTGGGGTCTGTGAGAGTAAAGAAAAAATATGGTTATATTGAGAATTATTATCACAATAGAAACAGACATTAGTGCTAATTACATACCAGTCTGGGCAGAGCTGTAGCACCAACTGTTTTACATAATCTCCTGAGGTCCCATTTGGAATTCAGCCTTTAAAATATATGAATATTTCAAAAAGGAGAACATTTTATAATTTAAAAATTCTTATTACAACACAAACCTTTTCAGGAATATTTATGTTTATTTTATGCATAGTAAACAGATTTCTATCATGCTCATCATATGTTATCATCTTCCTATGTTCAAACTGTATTCTCATGATATACAGAAATACCTTTTCCACACTATATTAAGTAACAATCAAAGTTTTCCAAATGTACATGACTCAGAGTAAGAAAACTAAGCATCGAATAAGTATATCATAACTGTTCATTTTGCAAGGGTGTGCGTATTTCTTTATAATTTGTATTTCAATTGTTTAAGAAACCTTATATCAAGTTAATTGAAAATGGACATCAAACTTTACTTCCAAAGCTGAATAGGAAATACCATTTTAAGGAAGAAAATAAAGTCGTACAGAAGAAAGCATGATTCTTCCCAGTCATGACTCTCTACTTTGATTTCGCATTAATTTATGTTATAAAGTGATTAAAAAAATTAAAGCTTAGCTTTTGAAATTAAGTCATATCTGTATTGTAACTTGAAATCATAAGGCAATGTGATTTTTTAAAAATGTGCTATTTTAACTTAATGAAAAATTTAGATTTCTCATTTTAGTAAATCTTACCGGATTAACATAAGGTTGTATTTGTTTGCATAATGTAGGGCCATGTCTGCCACTTTTCCACCTGAAACTACCACATTTGCACCAGCGTCAGCAATAGCTTTGACCTGTACCTCCATTAAGTTCTCTTCTCCTTTGCTGAAATTCATCAGCTCTTCAGCATTTTTTATCAGTACTGTGCCCTGCAAGAATAAAGCATTTTCCCTAGTATTCATTAAACTTGTATGCTGAATGTTTGCCTTTACAAAAATAATCAATGTTTATTTCCTGTTCTAGGATAGAATTCATTAGAGATAGTCCTCATTTAATGACAATTCAAAGTTACAACGCCCTCAGAAAAGATGATTTATGACCTTTCTTCAAAGATATGGCCCTTGCACTATCCCCGTAATCACAATTGTAATGTTGGCTCTTGGAAGCAGGTTCACATTTACAACTGCTTGCAGCTTTCTGTGGTCACATGATCACAATTTGCAACTTTCCAGCCAGTTTCCATCAAGCAACGTCAGTTGGGGAAGCCAGATTCACTTAAGAATTGTGGAATCTATTTAATGAATGCCGTAAAAACGCCAATAAAATTTACAATTGCACCAAGCTATGACAAATTCTGGCCCCAATTGTGGCTATAAATCAAGCACTACCTTTCAATGTTTTAGTGATTGCAAAAGAGAACTAGGAAATAAAATATTCCACAAATACTAGATGAATAGCAGCTGTAATAACATGCAATAACCCTTAATCCATTCCCTTGCTAATGTAACTTAGAGATGAATTTATCAAAGTAACTGAATAGTAGGCACAAGGATACAGATCACAGAGTGATTCTTCCCTACAGATTGTTAGCGGGATTTGTTTTGTTACTTAAATTAAGAGTGGTCCATTTTTGGTTGGTAAGTGGGAACTTAACATTTTATAAGAGAAAAGGTATGCAGAAAATGTGACCAATGATATAAAATAGTCAAGCTGTCCAGTCACATCATGAATGATAGACGTGGGCATTGGTCTTAACATTTGTTTTTCAACACCACCATGATGGTTTTTGATTATTACCATCAAACAGTCACTGAATGAGGCACTGTATATTGCTTTTAACTCTTTAGTCTATGAAAATTTTCCTACTCCAATTGGTAATAATCAAAGGCCAATTACTCCTGGCACTATAGGAGCACATAATAATGCTTTCTTTATGTAACTGGTTATTATATATACCTCAGAATTTAAATTATTACTTGAATTTTCTTGCTTTCCTCTTTTCTATGTTGTCCTTTTGAGATCCAGAAATGTTGTCTGTTGTTAATAGTAAACTATTACAGAAGCTTTTCCTATCAAGCTCAAAAATTACTACCCAGTTAATCACAACATACCTTAGTTTCTGTTATCATTCCATCAAAAGGACAAGAGTAGACAGCTATTTTAGCATCCTTAACAGAAGTAACATCACCCTCAGTTTCTTTTTTAAATACCATGCCATGCAGTACAGTGGATGCGTTAATACCAGAACCCTGAAAACAATACAAATAATGATCACACCAATTAAATAATTAAAAACAATGTTTTAATGCTAACATTTTGAATAAATGAATATATTTATTTAGGAATAAATAGTTAAAACTGTTCCTTTTTCCAAATTAGGCTCATTTAACCATACAAAATATACACCGTTTGCTGATTTAGAACTTTTTCTGTCATGTATGTATTATTCATTCAATATACAATTTGTCACTGCTTCAAAAATTTGATACCAAATATTTTAAAGATAGGAACAGTAACTCCTGAAGATTGCTAAGAAACTGTTTTTCACATCCTATCCAATGTATGACATCAACTTTAATAACATTAATAGTATCACAGTTTATAAATAAAACACTGTTTAATGAAATATTTTTCTTAAAATTGGGTGTTTTAGGATTAAAACTTCTCCTCAAAGTATTCCTGCAACTTGCCAGAAGCTGGAAACAATATATTTAGCTCCCCACAGTTCTCCTACTGTGCACTCCATATTTTATATTAAATTCACGAAAGTAGCATAGGATATTTTAAATTTGGATCTAACTATTTAATAAACAGCTATTCTTTTAGCCTACAAGGACTGTGAAGTGATTACTTAGACACTAAGGGTCTCAATAAAGTTTAGAACATCTGCATTATGTATTACCAAAAAGAAATATCACAACTTACTAAGATTTTGCACACTCTGATGTTATCAACATTGAACTGACCCGATTCAGGAAAAATGGATACTGTGAAAGAATTAAAAACATAACTTTAGTAAAGTTTATTAGCTTTCAGATCTCTATTTTTCTATCTTAAATTATATCCTAATTTGGAATAAATGTATGGAAATTGATTCATTGAAAATATGCTTTATTTAATATGAAAAGTGTATTATTTTCCTATAACATGGAAGATTGGAGATCTAATGATGCAGAGGTAGATGTCTTATCTGAAAACCAAACATTCAAAAACCGGAATTCCTAGAGTTAAGACAAGATTGGAAATGATTTCCCATTGGTTGTTTATGGTAAAAAAAAATATTTCGTCCATACCAGCAATATATTAAGTAGACCACTAGTAAAATTACTTACCACATGCTTGAGCAATAAGCTGTGTTAGAAAGCTTTCACTACCACACTGTTTACTCATTACTGAAGTTTGTAACAAGGATGCCACTTCTCCAACATCCCGAAGATTTTTTGCAGAGCAGCACGTAAGATCAGGCAGAATTTCCAATGCTTTCCTGCAAGCTTTTTCATAGCCTTCAATCACCTACAATTAAATATAGGCAAATGCTTATTCTGTAGCACATAAATATTCCTAAAAGCTTATGGTCTGTCAGAGCACCACATGCATTACGAATGTATGTGGTACTCTACTTTGTACAGGGCAGCATTAGAAGGTATTATTTTCAAATAAGTTTTTAAATTAATTACTAGAAATAAGACAGAAGCAATAATCGTATCCCTGTTTATTTGGAAATTAGCCCCAATAAACTTAGTAAATTTCATATGTAATAAACTTTAACAGACTAATTTTAGTATGATCTAGAAATGGAATATTTTTGGAAATGCAATTTTAACTAACAAATGTAATTCTATGTAACAAAATGTCCATACCTCTGAAACAGAAAGTCCCATTCTTAGAAGTTCTTCAGCATGTTCAAGAAGAGCACCAGCAAAAACAAGAACAAAATTTGTCCCATCACCAACTTCTTGTTCTTGCATATGAGAAGCCATGACAATCATTTTTGCTGCAGGATGCTGAACCTATTGAATATTTTGTATTAGAAGAAACAATTGAACACATATTAAAATCCAATCAAAATCAATCAAAAACATTTAATAATACATATTCAAGATATCAGTTACTATTCCTGAATCTTTTATAGGACAAAAATGCTATGTAACTTGCCTTTTGCAGGCCACCTGCATGTATCTGTAGTATTGTTTAATTACTTCAAATCTTCATTGAGAGTAATTTCAGACTCTCACAGACAACCAGCACACTTTTCTAGTGTTAATTACTTCAGAATCTCTCACAGAAAAATGTACATCTCTCCCCCCAAAAAAGGCTGCATTAGCAAATGAATTCATGAAGAAATAATGTACAGTTAAATGTATTAAAATGTAATCATAAATGATAATTTGAGTATCAATAAAAAGTTACCTGCAATTCTCTTAAAATGGTAGCAGCATCATTAGTAACAAAAAGCTTTTCCAAATGATTAATAACCATTTTGTTCATCCCTAAAACAAGCAAAAACGTAAAATAGTACTTAAGGACAATTTGATAAAGTAATTAACAAAAGACACGTTAATTTTCTAGATGTTTTTTGTTTTGGGTTTTTATGTGAGCTGTCCAATACACTGAATGCATTGAATATTATTCATGTAATAAAATAAAGAGCAGTTGAGAAATAAGAAAACAATTTTAAACTTTAGAGAATCCCAGTTAATTTTTAATACTAGTAATGGATTTAGGTAAATAGAAAATTAAACACTTTTTTAAAAAATTGACATCTTACCATTTGGGCCATAGGCTGTGCGTGTTGTCTGAGCAAGTTCTTTACATGCTTGAATGTTTCGAAACACAGCTTCTTCCAATCCAGAATAATGCTAGACATACAAAATTTAAGTCAGAATTAAGAGATGATTACATGAAATACAGAATTTTATAAAAATACTGAAAATTACATATTTGTGCCTTAGTTCCTCTTCATTTTCCATTTTTCTATTGTTTCCTCCAAAATAAGACATCCCCTGATAATAAGCCCAATTGGACTTTTGAACCCATGGCAATAAGACCAAGCGCTTATTTCAGGGTTCAAAAAAATATAAGACAGGGTCTTATTTTGGGGAAAACACGGTACCACTTCTGATTCTATCTTAAGACAAAAAGGACTAAATGCTGTCAGGATTATTTTAAAAAAAAAGACTAAGAGGAAAATATCTTAAAACAATAATAGAGAAACCATGATTTTTGATATTCTTGCAGCTCCATTTTTCAGCAGCAACCATTGTAGGCTTCTGTATTTTATTCTGTTCAATGAAGTAACGTGTCTCAGAAAGAATGCCTAATAACGTATTCTCTGTGCTCATGAAAATCTATTTAGGTATTTACTTTGGGTGCATAGATGCGCGAGGTATAGAACACATCACTTCTATTATTTCAAAACATATCACTTCTGCATATTTTTGTTCTTCCCTTGTATTGCCTCTGTGAAGATTTATGTATATGTGCATCTCTGTATACTCTGGTAAACAACAATGTATGGGCTGCAATCAGATAATGTGACCAGAAAAAAGGGACTTGGCGTTGCAAGACTTTCAAGAGTTTAACTGCCATACATCTGGAAAGATGTTTAAAGCCCTACTAAGCAGGTATATACAAAAGTATGGAGGCCATTGCTTAATGCATTGTAAGCCGCCCTGAGTCTCCGGAGAAAGGGCAGCATATAAATTGAACCAAGAAATAAATAAATAAATTTCCAATATTGTTGGAAACATACGTCTCTATTACACTATTAGTTTCCAGCTAAATTTACAGAAGCAGAGAAAAGCTGTGTGACTATCACCAACTGTTTGTCACGGAGCTTTATACTTGTCTATTCATCCAACCAATATCAGACTGGCTCTTTTCCAATTATTTGGGTTCTAAACAAGAGTCTAAGAAAGATGGAGATATTGTATGATGCAGGAAGTTTCCAATACATATGATCCTCGACTTACAACCATTCATTTAGTGACCACTCGAAGTTACAACCGTCCTGAAATTTTCACAGCAATTCCTTAATTCTTAATAAAATATTTGCTCCAAGATTGAAACAAATACAATCGTGCAACCATAAACGTCCGGGGGTGGGTGGACACAGGTAGAAAGACTAGCAGAAGTCGAATGGCCGCCTTGAGATTTCTCCGACCTGCTGCTGTCAAGCAAGCGCTGTAACAACTCCAGAATTCCCGGCATGCCGAGAAAGGCCGCCTTGGGCGTTGCTGTTGTAGTTTCGGAGTCGAGAACAATCCCCCGAGCGAGGGTGAGCTCCATACCAACTCCTGAACAGACAACGGCGCGCCGCTCGCAGCCCCCAGCGCGAGCCGTAGTAACGGCGGGGAGGCCCAATAGCCCCGCCTCTTTGATCGGCGCGTGGAGCCGATGCCTAGAACGCAGGCTGCGATTTCTCTTCTGGAACCTTCCCTCTTCCCTTTTCCAGCGCCGCCCTCCTGCCTTTCCCCGCGAGTATCTCCGCTCACCTTCGCTCCTTCCTTCAGCATCTGGGCAAAGCCAGGGGCCTTCGGAACGTGCAACGCCATCTTCTCCCGTTCAGGCTACGAGCAGAGACAGCACGCCGGCGGATCCTGTGGCTGACGCGACGCGCGCAACTCGCCCACGCTCGGTCGCGTCTTTACACGCAAGCGCAGAGGAAGGAGGCGCGGCTAACCAAAATGGCTGACACAAAAGGAGGGGAGGGGTGCGGAGCATGTGGGATGACAAATCAACGGTCTTTTTCTCGCCGGGGTGGAAGAATTGCTGTCCGCCTGGCGGGCGGGCAGCGGCGCTAAAAGACTACTGAGAAACGCGCTGGCTTCGTCGTCTCGTTACCCATCTCTATCATTTAACTATCGTGTAATTTGAATTACTGTAGTTTCGATATCCAGTTCAAAACTATATTGCATTGTTTGATTCTATATTTATACAATTGTAATTATACGAAACACAGTTTTCAAAGAGATATAAGCAGTGTTTTTCTTTATAATGAAGAGAGAGGAATAGCCACAAAATGTTCAAAATGTTTAGTGAGGAAACAGTAGTTTTTTTCCCCTTGCATCCTTTTCTGTCCTTTAAATTCTACCTTATGCAAATAAAAGCTATAGAAATACAGGTAGTCCTCAACTTATCACAACTGAGCCCAAAATTTCTGTTGCTAACAGGCATTTGTTAAGTGAGTTTTGCCCCATTTTATGACTTTTCTTGCCACAGCTGCTAAGCATCCAAATTTTGATCATGTGGCCA
Organism: Stegonotus admiraltiensis; assembly: GCA_032468215.1. Lineage (NCBI taxonomy): Eukaryota > Metazoa > Chordata > Lepidosauria > Squamata > Colubridae > Stegonotus > Stegonotus admiraltiensis. Next base: position 656 of record JANHZT010007342.1, on the reverse strand, counting down.
TGGGAATTCTGCAATGGTTGTGAAAAATGGTTGTAAGTCCCTTTTTTAGTGCTGTTGAACTTTGAACTGACACTAAATGAACTATTGCGCTACTGTAAGTTGAGGACTACCTGTATTAAGGCCTATTCTCAACTTATAACAGTTCATTTAGTGACTGAAGTTACAACAACACTGAAAATAAGTGACAGGACCGTTTTTCATACTTAATAACCATTGTAGCATTCCCATTGTCATGTGATTTACATTCAGACGCTTGACAACTTCATATTTATGAAGACTGCAGTGTCCTGGGGTCATGTGATCATCTTACAACTTTCTGACAAGCAAAGTGGGGAAGCTAGATTCACTTAACCACCACCCAGCCGCCCTGTTCAAGGTGCTTCATCTGGGAGCACGGGATGACCCCTTACAAGGACGTGCTGAGGATTTTGTACAATATCTGCACAATAAAATCGCTCAGATTCGGGACAGTCTGGACTCTGGGTAGATTCGGACGGAGGGACGGGGATGAGTCTTAAGGATGTTATCTGGGATGAGTTCGATACTGTGGCTCCCGAGAAACATGGACAGGTTACTGGGGAGGTTAAACACGACCACATGTTTACTGGACCCGTGTCCCTCCTGGTTGGTGCTGGCCACCCGGGAGGTTACACGAG
>JANHZT010007340.1:192126-202620 GCA_032468215.1 Stegonotus admiraltiensis | reverse complement strand
GTTGGCAGAAGCTGGGACAAGTAACGGGAGCTCACCCCATTACACAGCACTAGGGATTCGAACCGCTGAACTGCTGATCTTTCAGTTGACAAGCTCAGTGTCTTAGTTACGACATTCTAGGTTTTGGGGTCAAGACCAGCTATGGAACTGGCAATTGTGTGACTTCACATTATTGCGATAAAAACAATAAAGCAACAAGGAAAACCTTAACTGAATAGCCCATTCAGGGTTGGGCCTGCCAATTAAATCTGAATTTATATTATTTCCTAACAGCTATGTCATTTGTGTGATTACATCACTGAAATAAATGACAAAATTTGCAGTAAAGCACTGATTTAATAGTAGTTTTTAAAACGGGGTTGGAGCCTGTATAGAAAAAAATTCTGCTACACCATTGGGTCAAACTGTACCATTACTAATACTGTTATTATTATCAAATCGTTGAACTCTTACAAATTGCAATAAATTGCAATTCTTGTCAATTTTTATTGGTTGCTGTCTGAACCCTTGCAGGTCATTACATTTAGCAATTAAAATGGCTGCAAACCTTGCCATAGGATCTCCTGGTTGATTTTTTTTTCCAACTGAGAAAATAAATAACCCAATAAATAAATGTTATAAAGGGATCCCTGTCATACCTACCATAATAGATGAACAAGGAAACGGGTTGTGTGAACAGAGCAAAATCTCCTACAGGAACCATGTTTGAGTCCATAACATGCCCTCTAAGTACTAAATAAACCAAATCCCACAGATTGGTGTTTTCTTTATGCGTACATAATACTTGCTTTGGCCTCAGTTAATGAGAACCACAGAATCATAAAATTCTGAGAGCCACTTAGCTATCAAGTCCTATCCCTTGCTCTGCGCAAGAGTCTAAATTAAAACCTACCTGACAGATGGCGGAGCCCATCTTAGCACAAAGAACAGTGAAATGACCGCCTCAAGACAAGTCGATTTGCAGAGCTGTTAAGGTGGTAGCATGGGAAACATTTCACTGCTTTTTGATATTGTTTTGCTTTGCTTTCTTTCCCCTTTCTGCCAAAGGAAAAATCTCCCGAGACCTCAAAAGCTTGTGTAGCATTTGGGGGCCTTAACTTGGCACAGGGGCCTTGAGTCCTATTTATAAATGGCATTTTTTTTAAATAAAAAAAAAATCCAAGTTTGAGGAATCTTTCCATCAGAAATCGCTGATGGAGTGGAACAAGAGAAGCAGCTATAGTGTTTGTTTCTGGATGCTGGGTTTTCTGACCCTGGTGTCATCTACTTGGCTTTTATTAAAATTGCATCAACTAGTTCTAAATTTATATTTAAAAATTCAAGTAGACAATTGCATGTACAGTCCCCCCCTCCCTCTCTCTCCCTCTTATGATGTGTCAGTGATATCTCGAGGTTTTGTGGCAATGTTAAAAACGCAGTGCTAGGCTAAAAACCACCAGTGGTTTAGGCAATTTGAAACATACAAACTGGAACCACAACATAGTCCCATCTGTGTTATACAGGTCAATACACAAATCAGATCAGAGACATGAGTTCACGCTGATAGGAAAACACACCTATCATCTATTGGGCCTGGTTTGGAATATCTGCAATAACTGATAAAGCACAAATTGCGATGTCACGTTAGAAATTATATCCTTTTGCATTTGTGTGAAATGTTGCAACACAAACGCAGAAGCAACGGAGTTGGTCCTAACCTTGCAATGCATTTTTCATCCTTTGTCCCTTCCCCTTCCCTTTAACCTGCCCCCACCAATTCTCATGACCTTGATGTTTAAGGATCTACTATGGACTTTTGCTGTATGGATTTAACAACAGGGAGCAAATTAATTCCTCTTGCGTATCATTGTCCACCCTGTTAATACTGAAAAATTATTCCACAGGGATAGAATTTAGGCTGAATGTGGCATGGTGAAATCCATGATGGAGAAAAATATTGCATATACTGGGCAAAGTGGGTTTTATATAAAAACACCTCATGTAATCGCAGTGCACAAATGTAATATGTTTATTGGACATCTCAGCAGATCTTTAAGAAGGCAAAAATCACCCTTTTTATGCTGGAGATGTAATTATTTGACAGAACTTCATGACTTGGCATCGATATTATTCTTAATATGATTCAGGGAAAGGAAATAAGATTTAAAATGATTAACATGGCATTGAATTACCTACCCAAATCCTTGAATGTACCAATTGATGAAAAAACATAAATTCAGGAACTTCCTGAATCTGGAATGCAGTCGAAAAATAATTTTGCTTTGTTGGACAGAAGTTACCACTTTAGACTTCAAAAACTTTAGCTCAAGAAATATATCCACTCCGGGCCTTTGAATGTAAAAATGATCAGCTGGTCCTGAGGTAAAGTTTAATTCATTATTTTAAAAAAATAATAATTACTTTTTAGAGATCTACTCTAAAGTTTAGGTTTGCTCTATCTGCTGGATTTCCTTTTTTCCTCTGTATTTTGTACAGATAGCTTTTTTGGCGTGGGGGAGGACTCGGTGTATGTGTGTTTGTTCACACATGCGCATATAGTTTGATTTTTTCTCTCATGTATATTACAGCAATAAAAATATAAAAAAGGATGACTATTACAAAATACGACCAATGGACATTAATCCCCTATGTATTTAGTATTTCTCTAGATATGTTTTCACTCCTGTTATGTGATGTAGGGGCTTTTGACCAACCTACTTTGTGTCTTTGTTGGGAGTGGGCTCATTAATATGCCCTTAATATTACATGGCAGCTGCCTTTCCCGAAACATCATTCTGATAATGTGCCCCTTGCTACAACAAGAGTTTTTGCCTACAGGGAAGCTGACTGCTGAATTTTAATGACAATGTCTGGTTATAATTACCAACTCTGAATATTTATAGAAACTTGCCTTTACTTGGTAGATATTAGGGGGGGAAATCCACTCATGCAAAATGCCGATTGACTGCAAATTCACAACAACCCTCTTAGAGTTTAAGAGCATATTTGGAGCTGAGATCTTAACCCTATTTACTTTTCAAGTTTTGGTCTCCTTGCTAACCAGGAAATACGCAGAAGATCTGCGCTGCTGAATTTCTCAAGATTTCAGATATGCAGTCTAATTTGGAGAGCCTGTTTGGTGTAGTGGCTAAGGTGCTGGCCTAAAAACCAGAAGGCTGTGAGTTCTAGTCCTTCCTTAGGCATGAAAGCCTAAGGGACCATGGAGATCTTCTAGTACAGGGGTCACCAACCTTTCGGACCTCAGGGACCACTAAATTCATAATTTTAAATCCAGCGGACCACTAATATGATCTGCCTAATGACTGTGTGGTTGGGCGTGGCTAGGTGGTCATGTGACTGGGTGGGCATGGCCAACTCAATGTCACTCATGTAAAGGGGTGCCTCGCCAGCCTCTACTCCCCCCTCCTCTCCCAGCCACTCCTCCCCTCCCCACACAGGCTCCTTAGGGCCCCAACAGGAAGCAGTTGTTGGAGCTAAGCAGCAGCCATGAGAAAGTGTTGGCAAAACAGCTGGCTCAGATCAAATTGGATCTGACCGAGGAGGAGGCTCAGCAGAAGCATTTCACTAAGGACTACGAGCATAGGCTTTCCAAGTAGAGAGAAGACCTGCAGGAGTGTAAGGTCAGGTATGGGCTCCTGGAGGCTCAGTGGGCTGAGATGGTCAGCCAGTTCCAGGCCATGATGCAGTCCCACTGGAACGAGGGCTTCCGGCTCTTCACCACCAGCAGCACTTCCCTCCAGCCTTCACCCAAAGCCCCGCGGCAGGAGGCTGAAGCAGACCCCAAGTTGGAATTTCTGCCCCCCTCTGACCTGCACAAAAAATCCGAAGGGGGAGACTCTCTGCAGCAACAAAAATATTCATTGTGTGTATCTGTCCCAGGGGCCGTAGTTTGAGGACCCCTGATTTAGTGCAATATTAAAAAAAACGCAAATTGTTTTTCTGTGGACCACCAAAATTTTCTCACGGACCACCAGTGGTCCACGGACCACCAGTTGGTGACCGCTGTTCTAGTACACCCCTAACTCAGACCTATCCCATTTCCTCCTATTCTTGAAATTTAAGCTATTCTTCTCTTTAGGTTAGCTGCAGTTACATCTGTACAATCCACAGCAAAGTATTAGTTGTATTTTCTTTTCTTTTCATTTTCCCCTCGTTTGTTTCTTTAATTTTTGCTATCTGGTTCTTGGGTCAGTAGGTGTCTCTCAGCCCGATCCACCTCACAGGTTTGTTGTGCTGGAGACCATAAAAAGCAGGAGATATGATCACCACCTTCTGTTTCAGATAGATGGATGGATGTAGAGTCAATAGTCAGCCCTATGATCATGACTAGACTGGATGGATGGATGGATGGAGAGTCAATAGTCAGCTCTATGATCATGATTAGACTGTTTTTCTGGAATTCTGTGCCTTTTATAGACCATAAGATTTTCATCCATGGTCAAATATTGAATAAAATGTTATGAAGAAAAACATCCACGAGAAACAGCCACCAAAGTAAAGACAAATGGGCTTAAGGTGGAAAGGTCTTTCCTAAGTAATTCAACTTGGTGAGATGAATCTTCTGTTGCTTATTCAAATATTACTGAAGTCTTCTAATTGTGAGCAGGCCTGTTTCTGGACTTCCAGTAAGCCCGTTTTCCACCCTCCCAGAGCCTCTGTGCGGGCCCTGCACTTACTTGGCATCCAAAACGGGCTGCATGGAGACTCCTGGGAGGGGTGGGGTCAGACAGTCCTTGCAACTACCGGTTTGGCGAACCAGATTAAAATTAACATCCGGTTTGCCTGAATCGGTCCGAATCGGCTGAATCCCACCCCTGGATAAGAGGCAGCTTAACCTAGAAAAGATATATGGGCATGGGAAACATCTTAGGCAAGATCTTCCCCAGTTTCTTGGGTGGTAAAACGGGTGTATGTGTGTGTGTTGTTTTTTTTCAGACTTGCAATATTCTGTTAATGTAAGCTTACAATAAAATAGAACCAGTAATTCTGGCTGTGCTTCTTGTCTGACATATTCACAAGGCTAAGGTAGTCTCAGGTAGGCTGAGATATTTCTTAAGAGAGATAAGACAAGGCACTGTGTTTGTGGGCAGTAAGGATTGGTCTGATGAACCTCTATAAGCTATAGATCTGTAAAAGAAGAACTTACGTTCATAACAGCTGGTATCCAAAAACATCTGAAAAAGAGTCTAAGTAGCGCAGATGAAATTTGTGTGCCTATTAAGCTGGATTCTGAAATGTTGTGAAATGGAAAAGAAACACACAGAAACCATGATATAGTTGCAAGGTGGACAACTGTTTTAGTTTCAGGCACCATTGTTTGCTCTCACAATGCAAATACAATAAAATTTATGAAACTAGGCAAGACTGACAAATTTAGTGAGATTTCAGTGTTCTACTCACAACTTCCAAATTCCTGAGTGGGATTATTATGTAGGAACACCAAAGTGTTATGTGTGCTACCTTGAAAACTCACGAGACATTTGAAAACACTGGAATTTTGCCACATTTGGCAATCTTGTGAAATTTGGGGCAATCTGCATTTATGAAATTAATAGGCATTTCAGTTTCAGTTTCCTCTGGAAGTTTTGGGCACCCATAAGTGCTATGTGGCCAACTCATGATAGGCTTCCTGTTTTTTAAAAAGAGGAAACAAACAACTCTATTATTAAGAAATGTATTTGTGTAACGATGAGCTCCCCAAAATCAACTTTTGGGGCACCTTTCTCAACCACAAAAATATCTCATAGCTTCTCTGTCTTGAAATAGTTGTATTCTTGCTAAAAACCTGTACCCATTTAAACATGCAATGCGAAGGGAAGACACATGCTTTTTATATGTTTAGCTATTGCTGAGAAACAAGAAACATCTAAATTTTTTGGCAGCAGCCAAAAAAAATCTAAGGCAATCCTTGGTTGCATAAACAGAGGCATAAAGTCAAGATCACATGAAGTATTAGTACCACTTTATAAAACCTTAGTAAGAGCACACCTGGAATGCTACATCCAGATTAGGGTCACCACATTATAAAAAAGATATTGAGAGTTTGGAAAAATTGCAGAGAAGAGCAACTAAAATGATTAGAGACCTGGAGATTAACACATATGAAGAATGGTTGCAGGATTGGGGTATGGCTAGTCTAGAGAAAAGAAGGACTAGGGGTGATATGATAGCAGTATTCCAATATTTAATGGGCTGTTACAAAGAAGAGGGAGTCAACTTGTTCTCCAAAGCACCTGAGGGCAGGACAAGAAACAATGGATGGAAACTAATCAAGGAGGGAATCAACTTAGAACTAAGGAGAAACTTCCTAACAGTTAAGTCCAGACAATTAACCAGTGGAATAACTTGCCTTCAGAAGATGTGGGTGCTTCATCACTGGAGGCTTTTAAGAAGAGACTGGACAGCCACTTGTCTAGAATGGTATAGACTCTCCTGCTTGAGCAGGGGGCTGGACTAGAAGACCTTCAAGCTCCCTTCCAACTCTATTCTTTAACTAACTAAAAGTTGGAAAAAACTAGGCTGCTGTTTCAGTAATTTGTCTTTTTTTTTTAGTTGTGAGCATCTTCTCTTCCTCATCACTATATGTCCAAATCAAGAGTATGAAAAGCGCTACGAGTAGTCCTCAACTTATGACAATTGAGCCCCATGTTTCCATTGCTAAGCAAGATGGTTGTTCAGTGAGTTTTGTCCATTTTATGACCTTTCTTGCCACAGTTGTTAAGGGAATCACTGCAGTTGTTAAGTTAATAACACGGTTATTAAGTGAATCTGTCTTCCCCATTGACTTGGAGTTGATTGCATGATCCAAGGACATTGCCCCCGTCATAACTACATGCCAGTTGCCAAGCGCCTGAATTTTAATCATGTAAAATGGTCACAAGTCACTTTTTTCAATGCCATTGTAATTTCGAATGGTTACTAAAGAAATGGTTGTTAAGTCAAGGACTACCTGTACTTACAGGTACAAATTTAGGTGGCTCAGTGGCTAAGTCACTGAGCTTGTCGATCAGAAAGGTCAGCCGTTCGGCGATTCAAATCCCTAGTACAGGTCTCTTGCGTGAGCAGGGGGTTGGACTAGATGACCTCCAAGGTCCCTTCCAACTCTGTTTCTGTTACAAATCCAAGACCAACCAAATTAAAAAAGAAGCAGGATTTGAGGAACTGAATCCAGCATCAAAATGTTCCTATTCTTGTCTTAGCGTGAATGAATGAAATTTAAGAGCGACAGGAAGGAAGTGGGCTTCTTAGAGATATGCTCACATATAAATCAAGGTTTTGTGGAAACTGCTGAAAATGTGTGGAGGTGAATTGAAAAATTGCTGTCCACCTGCACATTCATCCTGCATGGAAGCAACAGCTGGGTATTATTACAGCATTAGATTCAAAGTCAAATGTGTAACTTAATTACACCAAAAAGAACTGAGTTTCAGGAGATGTTGGAAAACACGAATGGTTTCCTTCCATTTATATCTACAATTATTTATTTATTTATTCATTCATTCGTTCGTTCGTTCGTTCGTTCGTTGGTTGGTTGGTTGGTTGGTTGGTTCGATTTATATGCCGCCCTTCTCCGGAGACTCAGGGCGGCTTATAATGTGTTAAGCAATAGCCTTCATAATTCCCAGGTATTCTGGTTGAGAATGATTAACTCGTTCCATTCTAAATTGGATGCTTATTTATATAAATTGGATGCTTATTTATATACCGTGTTTCCCCGAAAATAATACCTTGTCTTATATTTTTTTGAACCCCGAAATAAACGCTTGACCTTATTTTCGGAGAGGTCTTATTATTTTGGGGTGCGTGGAGCAAGATGGGGCTCCTCTTGTTGTCTTACCTGATTTCCAGCTCTGCGTTTAAATATTTTCAGGGAAGGCTTATTTTTGAGGGGAGGCTTATTTTAACACATGCGCTCAAAAGCCCGATTGGGCTTATTATCAGGGATGTCTTATTTTTGGGGAAACAGGGTAGTGTCCTATACAAGTATAGGAAGCTAGAAACCTACTCCGAATTCTGTTTCCATTCTCAATTTTGATACAAGAGGGAAATAAATTCATTGGTTTCATCAATGAAAATTATAGATTAAAAAATCTAAGATAATGAGAAAGCCAATATGATTATAGTTGCACTTCTTTAGATACAAGCATTCCACAATTCAGGGAACATGCCAAATGTTTGAATGAAAAACTGAAAGAAGGAAGACTCGTCCCATGACAAGCGTTGCTGAGGAAGCACTTCTGAGCAAATGGTTTAGTAGGGGAGAAAGAGAAGATTGATGGGACAACCAAACATTTGGAAAGCTGAGGGTCATGGAACTTGAGCAGTAAAGGCCTTGATTAGAAATGAATTGAATAAAGTGCAGAGTGCAAAGGTGAAAATAGATAGTGATGACAAGGAAACGTGTTCAATCAAAATGTGTATATGAACTTACCCATCAGTCATCAATACACATATAGAAATGAACCATACTTGCACATCATTGAAACGAGACCATAAAAAAGATAAGAAGAAGACACAAAGACCAGAACATATTATATCTAGCAGCCAGCCTCTAGATAAGCAGGGATTAATACCAAGCAAACAATCAAGCAGAAAACAGTAGCCTTAACATGTAGCAAGGAAGAAAAGAAGCAAGAAAAGGAAGTAGCAAGGAGAAAACCACATCCCCATCAAAACTGGAAGGGCAAGTTGCTGTATATAATCAGGGAGCAAACCCCACACTCACTTGCACTGATGATGTTATGTAGTCGAGTAATAAAATGCTACAAGTAAACAACTAAGCTCAGAGCAATCCAGGGAACTTACCCATGTCACACAGTCCACAATAATACTGTGTATGAATCAGGATATATTTGAACTTTCTAGGGTGCGTATTGGGTGAAATCCAGCAGGTTCTGACAGGTTCTGGAGAACCGGTAGTAGAAAGTTTGAGTAGTTCGAAGAACCAACAAGTACCACCTCTGGCTGGTCCCAGAGTGGGGTGGGAATGGAGATTTTGCAATATGTTGTTAATATGTGTTAAGGCAAAGTACACAATTTCATGAATTGAATTATGGAAAAATCACTCATAAAAGATGTATGCTAATGCTGTCTGTAGCTTCATTGTCAAAGTGTTTTAACATGAAGACATTTTCTTCTAAAATTCAATTGGAATTTGTCTACAATTTACAGTAAATCTATTATTCCATCTCTTGTATTTTCAAATAGCCTTTTTCTTCTTTTACATAGCATTCCCTTCAGGAATTTTTTTAAAAAAGCTTGTATTTCCTCATAGTTTCCAGTTCTCGAAGCTAAATCTACTCAGTTCCCTCAATCTTTCTTCACAGGACTTTGAGTAGGCATCAAAAGTTCTTGGTCCCATTTTCATTGTTCTCTTGGCTCTGTCTTTCAACAATTGTTCTGAGGCATACCTACAAATGGCTCGTTCCTGTCTTCCTTCCAGCTCCCCTGGTACCTGTTTGTTATAAACAAATGTGGGGTTGGATTGTCTTTAACCATGGTGCTGTTCATATAATTCGAAAATATTTTCCACAGTTAGGTAATTATTGGAATTGTGTCCAGAATATCTGCAGGGTATCAAGTAGAAGAAAGCTGGAAGTATGCATTAAGACAAATGATTCCTTTTTCAAGTCACCTCTAGCACTTCTGACTGCTTCCAGCACATTTCAAACCCAAACAAAACTTAATGGAATATATAATCAGGATGCTCTGGGCTTTTTATAGATTTTCGACAGCTGAATTCCCCTCCTTGGCTAGGAGTATCTAAACAGTATGGTATACAAATTGTGAAAAGCCAAGTTTGAGGTTGCCTCTTACAACTGTATGGGCCAAGGATCGGGAGGGAGAGAGAGAGAGAGAGATTCCTGATAATATTTTTCTCATTTCTTGCTACCCCTTTCAGATGCTGGATATATGCCAACATGGGCCTCTTCCAAACAGGAAGGTGTTTCTGCCATTTAAGGGGTGGTGGGGAGATAGCCTTGGCAAAAATCAAACAAAAAATATTAAATGTTGACCTGCTGCTTGGTCAAAAGTACAGCAGCCAGCATTTGAGTTGGCAAATGGCGCTAGCATTTTTAACATGTCTTCCTTTGTCAGTTTTGAACATTTCCAGAATTTAGGAACGGAAAGAAAGAGAAGACTTCAAGGAAGCTATTAGAGACATATAAAATAAACACTGAAAGATATACATTTTGGTAGGGAAGACAAGAGAAGTTCACTTCATTGAGAAAGTGCTATTTTAAGGATATATGATGAATGCTTAGTAGTTCAACAAAGAACTTTTTTGTCATGAATAAGACAAGCCAATTTTTTTTAAAGAAACAGAAAGGAAGTGGCTATAACAAATGAATGGTGTTTTGATTGAATTCACGGGCTGTACTTCCTGCTAATAATTTCTTTAACTCTAGACTACCTATTGTATTGTTTTAAATGGGGATTTTAATATGAGCCAAATTTAATTTAATTCATTTTAATTGGATTTTAAATTTTGTA
>JANHZT010007340.1:2456-21857 GCA_032468215.1 Stegonotus admiraltiensis | reverse complement strand
GTATGAAGGTTATTGCTTAACGCATTGTAAGCCGCCCTGAGTCTCCGGAGAAGGGCGGCATATAAATCAAAGCAAAACAAAAACAAAAAAACCCACTCTCATCCGTGAAAGGAAAGTGACTGGGCTTACTTTCTCAGGGAACGGTCGGAGGAGTAAAGAAACAGGGAACCCCTCAATTAGGAACAATGGTTAAGAATAGCAAACCATCCCTGTGACCAAAGCAGATGAAGAAGCTGAAATTCAGAAAGAGCTTTCTTAAATCGGTTTAATTTCCTTCTGATTTATGCATAGGAGTGTGGGCAATTTAAGGCTACCCTGAAGAAAACCCTCCAGTTAACTGAAGAGTCTTCCCTGATTTTAAAGATTCAACTGACAGCTAAATAAGCAGCTCAGAAGATCCACACTTAACATTTTATGGAAGATTAGGACGTTTTCAACTGAGCAGTTTTAATGTGCAAAAGGGACTGGGAAGTGTTTATCATTTGAAGTCCAGGCTTAAGGGCAGGTGTTCATAAAAGAAACTGTAGGGTGACGAGCAGAAATAGGCTTGTGGAAATACTTACATAAAAGAAATTGCCCTGGTTGTGATTGCACAGTGTCATGACCTGTATCTTTGCAGGAACACCTGTGCTAATCCTACTTTCTTGCTAGATTAAGATGAAGCCTGATTGCTTTTATGTAATGATAGAACTCTATAGAAGGTTGGCTGTATCCTTCCGCCATTTGTGGTATAATTGAAATTTCTATGCAGGTCAAAGATGAATGGGTTGATATGCTGAGCTGGATAATGCTTTCCATAAGAGCCGCAGGGGCACAGTGGCTAGAGTGCAGTACTGCGGGCTACTTCTGCTGCCTGCCGGCTGGCTGCAATTTGGCAGTTCAAATCTCACCAAGCTCCAGGTTGACTCAGCCTTCCATCCTTCCGAGGTGAGTAAAATGAGGACCCAGATTTTTGGGGGCAATAGGCTGACTTTGTAAACTGCTTAGAGAGGGCTGTAAAGCACTGTAAAGTGGTATATAAGTGCTATTTCTATAATGTTTCATGCTCCATCTCCGGTTTAGCAAATAAAAAAAAAACCTGGCAAAGTACTTTTCTCCTTTGGCCAGGTTTGGCACCCTTTCAAGTCCTGCTTTTCTGCCTCTTCCTGACCAGAGGTAGTCATAGAACATAGAATAATAGAGATGGAAGGGACCTCAGAAGTTCTTCTAGTCCAACCCCTTGCTTGAGCAGAAGATCGTATATCATTTCAGACAAATGGTTGTCCACTCTCCTTTTGAAAGCCTTCAGTGATGGAGCACCCACATACAATCTACCCGACTCCATTCTTACATCCTCAAACCCTCACAGCTTCAACCTTAAACTGGAACCTCACCCAGGAGTGAAATGCTACAGGTTTGAACCGATTCGACCGAACTGGTAGCAATGGTGGCAGGTGGTTCAGAGAACCGGTAGCGACGGCAGCGCAAGGCTCCACCCACCCACCTAGTTGTCGTTATTTCCTGGTTTTAACCAGGAAGTAACCTGTTTTTTTACCTTCTGCGCATACACAGAAGGGTTTGCGCATGCGCAGAGGGTCCGCGCATGCATGTGACACATGTATGGTATGTGCACTTCTGAACCAATAGGGAAGGTAAGTAGATTTCACCCCTGACCTCACCCCATTCCTAAGAATTCCATAAAGGGGGTGTGAGTAAGTGCACCAGCGTGCCTACCGTCCCTGTCCTACTGTCCCCATTTATTTGTATTCATTTCCCTCGTTCATGTCCATGTTCATATTCATACATATCTTGTACATGTTTGACAAACTAATTAAAATAAAATAAATAAAAAATAAAACAAGACAGTCCTTGACATACAACTGCAAAGGAGCGTGCCCATTACTGTCATATGTCATAGCGGTCATAAAACGAGTAAGACCTGTGACCAACCCAATGTTATGACCCTTTTTTTGGCCACTTTCATTAAGTGAACCAATGTGCCAAAAGTGTTTTTCCAAAAGGCAAAAGGTCTTTCTTGGCATTTTCCCTTGAAAACGTTTTGCTTCTCATCCAAGAAGCTTCTTCAGTTCTCATCTGAAGAACTAAAAGAGCTTCTTGATGAGAAGAGAAATTTTTTCGTGGGAAAAAGAAACCCCAAGAAAGTCCAATTGCCTTTTGGAAAAGCACCTTTTGGCCAACCATGATCTGGATGATGGAAAATCTCCGTAGACATATGTGAACCAATGTTTCTCTATGCGTGTGCTTTTGCCAAAAACTGGAAGTGCTTGTTTTAAGCAAAAACATTTTAAACTGTGGTGACATGATACTGCAAATGGCCACCAATGTGGCTGTGTTTCGAAGCATACAAAGTTGAATCACGTGACTGCAGAGGCTCGACTGTCAGAACTTTGAATCTGGGTTGTAAGTCTCCTTTTTCAGGTTGGGTTGTAATTATGAACAGTTGGTAAGTGACCAGTCGTAATGTGAGAACTCCCTGCAGTGTGGGATGTCTCTGGGAAAGATGAGTGAAGAATGCCCAAGCATGTCTGGCAAGAGTATGTAAGCCCAGCATGGTTACCCAAAGCTGCCAACCTAAATCCAGCAGGCCCTTCAATCGGGCAGCAAAATATGGAAAAGTGGGTTATCGTTTTTATGACAATGCCAGAGGCATAATTTTATTCTGTGCAGAAGAAGGCAATGGTGAACATTCCTGTATTTTACCAAGAAAACAACATACCGTACTTTTCGGAGTATAAGACACACTTCCCCCTCCCCCCCAAAAGAGGGTGGAAATGTCAATGTGTCTTATAGACTGAATACAGCCATTTTTAGCCTCCTGAAACTCCGCCCCACATGTCCCATTTTTGCCAAAAACAGGCCCATTTTTAGCAAAATCGGGATGTGCAGAGGGTTTGGGAGGCCTGCAGAGTGCTCCTGGGGGCCAGGGAGGGCAAAAACTGGATGTGTGGAGGCCAAAAACTATTTTTTTTCTTGTTTTCCTCTTTGAAATCTTGGTGCATCTTATAGTTCAAAAAATACGGTAGGTAAAAAAATTCAAAGTCATAGATGATCTACTGGCAGATGACAGGGCCCTCAGGTTGAATGGCACTCAACGTGCTATTCAGTAAAAGCTCTGATTCTTCCAGAGTATGAATGGAGTTCATGATTTGACTAGATTGAGGCCTTCAGGATGTTTAGTTACTGAAGTTGTCAGTGTAGGAAAAGAGCATCTGAAAGAGAGAGAATTACAGTGAGAAGATGGAATGCAAGGACCATGAATATGGGTATGAGCCCTCATTTCCTGATAATTATCTCAGCTTGTGATTGGAGGCTTATTCAAACCTGGAATGAAATCAATTTCTCTGGTCTTAAAAAGGATGCCTTTTACTTATTTTCATACTGACTGGAGTGAGGGCTTTCAAGCTGAGTAGTTGAGATGGTTTCCACAGATAAATAGGCAGATCATGTTTGCCACTTCAGGAGTAATTGATGGGCATACAATTGCTTAAAAAAAAAGTTTGGTAATCTGATCATCTGAATTCAGTTTATTCAACGAGTCACAAAGTGGGAAGCCAAAGAAAGAAAATCTTGTCTTGAGAGTCCTTTATATTAAATGGAATTTCTGAGAAATTTGTAATTACAGTTAATGATGGGACATGATGTTTATGAATTCCGAAGAATGTTTTATTTTCATTGCTTCCTCATTTAATTCAGTGTATTGCAAGATTGAAATCCTCTAGGCCAGCATGAAAAACACTATTCACTTAATATTTATTTATTTATTTATTGGTTCAATTTATATGCTGCCCTTATCCAGAGACTCAGGGTGGCTTACAATGCGTTAAGCAATAGCCTTCATACTTTTGTATATACCTGCTTAGTAGGACTTTCAGCTAAGTGGTGTTCTTTTTATACAAAGTCAGCTTATTGGCCCCACAATCTGGGTCCTCATTTTACCTACCTCAGAAGGATGGAAGGCTGAGTCAACCTTGAGCCTGGTGAGATTTGAACTCACGGTAATTGCAGGCAGCTGGTAGCTAAGTGCTACTTAACACCACTGCTCCACCAAGGGTCCACCAATATCTATCCAGTTTAACCCTGAGAATGCCTGGAAAGAGGAATGGTTTCCTTCTTGTGGCCTGACCATTAGTGATCCCTCTACCAAACCATTTGGTTTTAATCTGCTTTGCTCTGTCTGGGAAAAAAAAAATTGAACAGAATTAAATGTGACACTGGAAGAAGTACCTCTGCTCTGTATTAATGGGGTGGAAAGATCTCCTTGTTGCAACTGTGGTGCTAATCAAACTATTAAACATATTGTGAATGCCCATGACATGCATTCTCTGGTTCTCTGGTTCTCTAGAAGATCTGCATGAAGAAATGCTAGAGGTGATTGCCTGGATAGCTAAATTGGACTTCTAATTATGTGGCCACTCTGTACCCCCATAGAAGTTTTGTATATAGCAATAGCACTTAGACTTATATGTCACCCCACAGTGCTTTACAGCACTCTCTGGGTGGTTTATAATGTCACCATATTGCCCCCAACAATCTGGGTCCTCATTTTTCCAACCTCGGAAGGATGGAAGGCTGAGTCAACCTTGAGCCCCTCAGGATTTCCCTCACTGACTTTGCTTGTCGGACGTTGGCTGGGAAAGTCACAAATAGCAATCACAGGACCCTGGGATGCTGCAACCCTCCTAAATAAATGCCAATTACCAAGCGCATGAATTTTGATCATGTGATTGTGGGGATAGTGGAATGGTTGTAAGTGTGAAGAGCAGTCATAAATCAGCTTTTTTCTGTGCTGTTGTAACTTCAAACAATCACTAAGTGAATGGTTATTAGTTGAGGACTACCTATACTTATGGATGTGAAGTTTGGTGAGAAATCTAGATTGCAGAAGACAAATTAGTGTAAAATGAGGTATGACTGGGACAACGAAAGACATAATATTCACACACGATACCCCTTGGCCAGCTCATAACTAAATGTATTCTTCTTCATACAAGCCCAAACATATAAGATGTGCTAATTACAGCCCAGGTAATCATAGCATGTGGTCGGTGGTGGGATTCAAATAATTTAACAACCAGTTCTCTGCCCTAATGACCAGCTGGGTAGGCGTGGCCATGGTGGGTGTGGCCAGGGGATGTGACTGCACCCCCCTGGGAGCAAAAATGGGCTGCTCCCCTGTGCCCCGTTTTGGGCCTAGTAGGCCTCCCTGCAGCCTCCTGGGGGTGAAAACGGGCTGCGGGGACCCTGCGCTGCATTATCTCCACACCCAGTTTCAGGCCTAGTAGGCCTCCCTGCAGCCTCCTGGGAGCAAAAACAGGCCATGGGGGGGTGCACCATTACTCCGCACTCCATTTTGGACCTAGTAGGCCTCCCTGCACTTACCTGGGAGCCAAAATGGGGTGCATAGGGACTCCTGGAAAGGGAGGGGCCAGCCAGCAATTTAACTACCAGTTTACCCGAACTGGCCCAAACCGGCTGAATTCTACCACTGCATGTTGTTCCTCAAGTCTTTGTTGTAGCCCTGGAGCATCATCTAGCTACAGGAGTGAATTTCATTTTGCCAGGGAACAGGAGCCAAATACAATATTTTTTTTAATATCCTTGTGATACATCCCAATGGGAGAGCAACATTGATTACATTCCGTGATGTTCAATCAAAATCAATGATGGAGGAAAATCCAAACACAAATATATAAAATGCAAATAAGACTCGTCTTAAAAGAGCTATGACAGATAGGAGACGCCATGAGTGGCATCAACATGATTGATGAGGAAAGCAGCAAAATATGACATTCTTGCTAGCTAGTTATGTTTACGACCGTTCTGAAAATGAATATATGAAATATGGTACGTTACTGGTTTTGATGATGCTCTTCTGGAAAAGCCAATTTGGATCATAAAGGAGGAACGGAGGGAGGGGGGATTGAATTAATCTCTCTTTCCTGTTACAAAGATAACTCAAGACTTTAAAGTCCTTTGTTTCCTGAAAGGCAATTATCCTAGGAGCTAAGTAAAAATAACAACAACAACAGTAATATATTTTAAGACGATACTTGGTTGATACCTAGGACGCTGACAGCAACCCATATCAACCATTAGCACCAGTCAGTCGTATTTGTGACACATTTTTAAATGTTCAGTTGACTGAGTTACATGTTTAATGAAGAAAAGAGATAATAATAATAATCGAAACTACACGATTATGGATGAAACATGTAACAGTGACACCCATTGTCACTGGGGCACTTGGTAAAATTCCAAGAATTTTATAAAATACATCAACAAATTGCAGCTTCCTGCAATAACACCAGCGGAACTGCAAAAAACTGAGCTACTTGGAACATCTTACATCTTAAGAAGGTACCTGGTTGATACCTAGGACACTGGCAGCAACCCAAATCAACCATTAGCACCAGTCAGTGGTATTTGTGATGCATTTTTGAATGTTCAGTTGACTGAGTTTCATGTTTAATAAATAAAGTAAATAATAATAATAATCTTTTTTTTCTTGCAGACATACAATAGAAGAGTCCCAAAGGGCTATATAATGTTCTTAAATTTGTAAATGAGCCTACCAACTGAGAAAGTTTGATGGATTAACTTTCTCAATACATCCAGTATAAGTGTAATTCAACTGCCCTTGTAATTTTTAACTGCCCTGTCAATGTAAGGCCAAAATCCTTGGTCACATAGGTCACACAGGTGTCAAATCACTTAAAATTGTGCCCACCCCCCCAAATCATTCACTTTTCAAAATTTCCTCCCATTCCAAATGGAGGCATGTGATACACGAGTGAGACTCATCCCCAACACCATCAGTACTGTGCAAGGTTTGAAAAAGTGAAGTCCGAAGAAGTGAGAATAAGAAAGAAAATGAAAATTAAGGTAGGTTACATTTTTACTGAAAAACTTTGGCAATGTCTTCCTATAGTTTTCTAATAGAAATCCCATTCAGTTGGCCAGATCAAGTTCAAAGGTTTCAACTCTTTGTAAATCAGTTTAAAATTATGTATTATTTTATTAGAATTTATTTAATTAACAAGATTTGTCAGGCTGCTGGGGGTAGTATGGCTGGCCCTTTACCAACTCGGAATTTAAACCAGGGCTCTCCAACCTTGGCAACTTTAAGACTTGTGGACTTCAACTCCCAGAATTCCATTGCTGGCTGAGGAATTCTGGGAGTTAAAGTCCGTAAGTCTTAAAGTTGTCAAGGTTGGAGAGCCCTGGTTTAACAACTGTTAATGGAGAACACTATTACAAGGGCAGCTGTATAATATGTTTTAATGTATTGTGGAAGTTACTCCTGGCTAGAGGCCACCTCTAAATTGTATATAATCCCCACATTCCAATTTTTGTAGCCCGAGGAGTGCTATTTAATCATGATAGTTAAAAACTGATGGCACAATTTCCCATAATTCTAGAGTGAGGAATAGATGGGTTATTTTAGCATAAGCTCTAAAGTCAGCATATGTGTTCTGCCCCAGCTTCGGACCCCAAAGAACGCAGCACACACAAAGTCTGTTCAAACCTTAGTTTCCAAAATGAACCAGTTTTTTACAACAACGGCTGTTAATTAACTACATTAACAGCTGCCAAGAATTCAAAGAATAATCCTGAAAGCTTACTGTGGTTGGCAGAATGCCCAAAAGCAATTTGCAGGAAGCTGATAAGATAAGGTATGTGAATGGAGTTGTTCCCTGCAAATTGCTTCAGTTGGCGTTGCTCCTTAAATAGGCTAAGGGAGTAGCCAATTAGCCCCAAGCCTTACTCTCGAGATCTCCTCCTGAGGAGCCACTCCTGCCTTTTGGCAACTCTGCACACCTGTGCATCAAGAAGAAGCTCCTCCTCTTCTTCCTCTTCACTTAAGGGAGCTTCTGGAGGTTCTGAAGGCCCTGGCTGAATCCCTGCCTCTGGCACCACATCTTCACCAGCCTCCTCATTGTCTGACTCGAGTGCCAACTGCACAGGCTGCTGGCGCAGCACCACACCAGCCTCCTTGCTATCTGAATCAGCTACTAGCTGCACAGGCCATGTACAGGCCACAACAATATGACACTTAAAAAGCCCAAATTCCTTGCAGAAAACAGCCTTATTCAACCCCGGGTTGCAATGCCGGGGAACTTAACGGTAAGAGTGGTTTTGGCAACCAAAGTATCAGCAAAGTATTCTGTCATTGCTGTATGGGAAATTATTGTGAAAATGACAGTATATATGTATTGATTGATTGATTAGCCTATAGGCCATATCAACGTACAGGTTCACACACATATTACCAGTAAAATTCTAAACAAACAACTTAAAATGAGAGTAGGGTAAAATTCAATAGTTATAGGATAAAATACAATAATTTAATACATAAACATGTAAGATAAAATGGCATAAAGTTGTATTTCTGTATCACGCCGGCAATCTACCCAAAACAGGCCCACATATGCCGATCTCATATGCCAGACCATTTTAGTCAGAAATTGTGCAAATGACAGTTAGTTTCAAAGGATACTTGTAATATAAGCCCTACCCCCAAAATAAGCCCCTGTTAAGACTATCAAACAGACAGAGGTGTTTAGTACTGTATTTCCCCCCAAAATAAGACCTAACCAAAAAATAAGCCACGATGCGTCTTTTGGAGCAAAAATTAATATAAGACCCAGTCTTATTTTGGGGGAAACACGGTATCATGTTTGATATGATGCAACAGTACCACCTAATGGATCAAGTAAATCAAGAGGTCTGAACAGATGGAAACAGCTGGTTTATTTTCTCAACTAACCTTTTCTATAAAATCATTTTTTAATAACGGCATAACTGAAGAAAACCAGTCAGCTCTTTATTTTCATGACCCCCAGAGACATTAGGAAAGACAGGTTCAGCTACTAGATGATTTTCTGATTTGCTGGCTAGACCAAGGACCTCAGAGATAGAAAATGTTATGCTTGATGGGACAAAGCAAATCAATCTTCTCGAAGGAGCCTGGCTTTTGTGTATTGTGCATATCTTATAAAACCAAAGGACAATGTTCAAGAAGGAAAAAAAATAGCAAAGAGAATCTGCCTAACAGCATCCATGCAGAAAGTGATGATCATCTCTCTCCAACCATCCTCTCTGAGGTGAATTTTGAACATGCATTAAAATTCAAGATATTTCTCCAGCCCATGCATGTTTATGGCTAAGACAAATGTAAGACATGTACAATTCTTACAATAGCAGTATACTATTGGGCAGAGAGAAAGAAAGGGAGAGGGAGATGGGAAGAGGGGGAGAGGGGGAGAGAGGGAGAGATCTGCAGAAATTAGGATAGTGATATTTATTATTTATTAAATATGTATGCTGCCCTTCTCACTGTCAAGCAACTCAAGAGACTGTCATGATGGCTTACAACATCATGAAAGAACAAAATAAAACAACTCAAAGGTTAAAAACATTAAAAAGCATTAAGCATTAAATATTAAAAATTAACCAAAAAAACCCCAAAACCCTAAATAAAATGAGATCAGTACTTTAAAAGGCGGAGGTGGGATCTTTTCTTAAATCTACTAACCACCTCCAATTTTGAGAATCATCTCCGGCACTGCCACCTACCGTGCAATAGTTTTGAAAAGTGAAGTCTCAAGAAATTAGTGTAAAAAGTATTGAGGAGCCCTATCAAAGCCCCAAGCTTGTTGGTAGAGCCAGGTTTCCAGGCCCTTTCAGAATGCCAAGAGGATGGGAGCCGATCACACCTCTAAGGGCACAATGTTCCAAATGGTGGGAGCCACCACAGAAAAGGCTCTTCTACCAGACCCTACTGGGCAAATTTCCTTGGCTGATGGGTCCACAGAATGCCCCTTTTGCTCAAACGAGTGTGGTAGTTCAATCCCATTGAGGTGAGATGGTTCCTCAGATAGCCTGGACCCATGGCATAAAGGTGAGAATTAACACCTTGAATTCAGGAGTGAAATGTAGTTACCTTCCTTACTGGTTTGGAAGCACATGATCTGCGCATGGATGTGTGCACACTCTGTGCACACAGGTGTGTGCTTCACACATGTGCACACCTTCTGCACATGTGCAGAACATAAAAAAACATTATTTCCTGGTTAAAACCAGGAAGTAATGACTCCCGGGCAGCAATCGCTACCGGATCACCGAACCACAGGTAAAAATCGCTACCGGATCGGGTGATCCAGTCTGTTCCGGGAGCATTTCACCCCTTATTGAATTGTATCCAGCATCCAATGCAGTTTGCCCAATAGTGGTGTTACTTGGGCCCCTAGAGCTGTCCATGGTGCTGCATTCTGTACCTGCCGTAGCTTCTGAATAATCTTCAAGGGTAGCAGCACATTGCAGTAGTCTAAATATTTAACAGGCTCCAGGAAAGAAGTTATCAGTTACATTACAAAAGAGTAATGACATGAAAACTATTTCATTCAATCAAAGTGAACTATCAGTGAAATCAAATTTAGTTTTGGTCACATTGATTTCCTCTGAGCATGAGGAACCTACAAGTCAAGAGTAGCCTCACTTACAGCAGGCTCTTCCTAATTGCTGTTCTGAGATATGGGGCCCAAAAACCTTGGTGAACTTTGGAGCACTGTGATGGACGAAATATGGGTTTATAGCCTAATTTTGCATACATTGGTCTCAATCCAATGAGATAAACAAGACATTCATGAGCCATAATCATCGCAGCTACCTTTTTTTTGTGGTGGTGGTGGTGTGTGTGTGTGAGAGAGAAATGAAAACAAACCCTACCAAATGTAAGAATTTCCCTATGCTCAGTTTTCTTTTAGTCAGGCTGGCTTTGTAAAGCTGTCCTCCTCTTTTGAATCTGTTCCGTAGAAGGTGATCACACCAACCAGGGGGCATTATCGGGAACGATAATTTTTTGGTGCCATCAAATCTGCACAGATGCCAGCACAATTTAACAGGTGCTCCAGCTGTACAAAAGCCGGCAGCTGATTTCCCCAATGAACTGTGAACCTCCAAACCGCTTTCCATGACCTTGATCAGAATATGCCTTGGAGAGGAAAATGTTAGCACTTTGAGGCATTGCTTCTTTCAAGTGCATTCTCTTGCATGTTGGAGAACTTTGGTCAGCCATTCTGCCAGAGATCAAAAAGCAGGAGAGAAAGGAAGGAAGAAAAGAAAAGAGGCTAAGTGGTGAATAATATAATATGGAGACTAATGAACAGCTGAGGAAAACCAGAGCTGGCAAAACAAGTTAGAGAAACCATGGGAATGACACTTTGATTCTTGATTTTGCATTTGAAGGAGAAATATCAACAGCAAAATGTCTAAGAAGATTCTCAATCATATAGGTCCATGATGGCGAACCTATGGCACGCGTTCCACAGTTGGCACACCGAGCCATATCGGTGGCCACGCAAGCATTGCCCTAGCTTAGTTCTGGCATGCACAGCTGATTTTCGGGCCTTCCAGTCTCACCGGAAGTCAGCAAACGGGCCATTTCCGGCCTCCAGAGGGCCTCTGGGGGGGTGGAGAAGGCTGTTTTTGCCCTCCCCAGCCAGAGGTGGTATTTGCTGGTTCTCCAAACTACTCAAAATTTCCACTACCAGTTCTCCAGGACCCGTCAGAACCTGCTGGATTTCACCCCTGGTATCACCCCTTTCTCTAGGAAGATGTCAAGAGAACAAGAAGTAAAGGAAAGAAAGCTGGAAGGTTTCAAAATTGTATCAGATGCTTTCCAGTTTCACGTCTTCCCTTTCTCTTCTGTCTATATTATATACCACTCAGTCCATGCTGAGCGAGAAAACACAGGAAAATTATCACAGTATGGTCATGCAGATTTTGATTTAACCGTGTAATCTATACTGCATAAGCGAATGGCTGAGCCACTCGCTTTATCAAGGGGGTACAGGTTTGGTTTTTTTTTTATTTCCTTCATTTGCTCAGCAATATTCCACAAAAGGCTGATATATTATACTTTGCTCTTTCAGTTTTCCCCCAGGGGAAGGTAATCTATTTTTTATTGTTCCTCTATTTTTTAAAGAATAAAAAAATAGCTTTTAAAATGTCCTTTCCCCAGTAATCTGGATGCTGTGAACAGCTTGTGAAGAAGCAAAAATGCACTCCTAGAAGAAAATTTTGATTTTAGACGGTTGCTGGTTTCTCTTCAGCCAAAACACATTTTAAAAAGGAAAAAAAAATGTAGGAGAAAGAGGTGAGGTAACGAATATATTTCTCTTGATGTCTCAGAAAATGACTGTATCAACAGTTTCATCATTATGGTGCTTTTGGGAAAGTCTCCCAGGCAGAAGAAGGAAAAACTGGACATCTTCTTGTCTAATAACAAAATAAAACAAAAACACAAAACAAAATTTACGATGGTATTATGAAGTTCTCTACTTCTTCAGACCTCAAAACTATAGTGAATGGTCATTTTTTTGTAGTATGTACTGTATACAAGATGCTGACCTAACTGCTAATATTTAATTACAATAAATATTAACTAAAGGTAAAGGTAAAAGTTCCCCTCGCACATATGTGCTAGTTGTTCCCGACTCTAGGAGGTGGTGCTCATCTCCATTTCAAAGTCGAAGAGCCAGCACTGTCAGAAGACATCTCCGTGGTCATGTGGCCGGTATGACTAACCGCCAAAGGCACACGGAACGCAAACTCTTCAGCTGAAGAGTTTGTAGAAAAAATGCTTTTTTAAAAAAAAGTTGGCCATGCTCACCCAGTCACATTACTCCCCCCCACCAAGCCACGCCCACAGATCCAGTAGAAACGAATTTTACATTTTACCACTGGAACAAACCCATCAGGACAAGATTCAGCAATCCATCCGCATTTGAAAGACAAAGGTCACTCTTTTGAAGGCAGCAAAGTCCACATAATGGACTGAGAGGAGCACTGGTTTGAAAGAGGGGGTCAAAGAAGCCATCTACATGAAGACTTGAACAGCCCTCTCTCAACAGAGAGGGACAGATACAACACTATCTCCTGTTTACAATACAGTCCTTTCAGCAGTTCCACACCCATTTGCACTATTCAGGTGACAGTGAAGATAAACCTCCAAATGGCCTCAGTAACTCTCAGAAAGAGTTTAACAACCAGATGACTCTTCCATTCTCCATCTTTCAGTCAGACCTGAAGAAGCTTTTTGGATGAGAAGTGAAATGTCTTCAAGGAAAAACAACCATGGGGACAACCATGAGCTGGATGACTAAGAATCTCCATGGAGGATGTGTGGATTTTTTTTATTATTTATTTATTTATTTATTTATTTGCTTGCTTGCTTGCTTGCTTGCTTGCTTGCTTGCTTGCTTGCTTACTTAAGAATTTCTATGCCGCCCTTCTCCCGAAGGACTCGGGGCGGCTCACAGCATGTAAAACAATAGACATATAACAAATCTAAGACCCCTTCCAGATTAAAATCCTAAATTAAAACCCCTAAAAAATGATCAGGGAGTTTGGTGGAATAGCCAGGTCTTCAGGCCAGTACGAAAGGTGCGGAGGTCAGGGGCCACCCGGAGCTCGGTGGGCAACCCATTCCAGAGGGTTGACGTGGCCACAGAGAATGCCCTCATCCTGGGAACCACCAAGCGACACTGTCTCGTTGACGGTACCCAAAGGAGAGCCATCCTAAGTGAACACACCGGACGGAGGGAGGCTGAGAGGAGGTGGCTCTGCAGGAATCCCGGGCCCATGCCATGTAAGGCTTTATAGGTTAATACCAGCACCTTGAAGCGGATCTGGAAGGCCACCAGCAGCCAGTGCAGCTCGCGCAGGAGAGGTGTTACGCAGGAGGCTCCCATTACTACCCGTGCGGCCGCATTCTGAACTAGCATTCTAATTCTCAGAATACCTCAGCCAATTTAAGACTGAGAAACACAGTTCTAATCAAACACCATTTCACATACAGCTACACAGATCAACTCAACAAAACAACAACAGGAAGACTTTTGTTCCTAAATAAACCGTTCTATTCCGCTGTTTATTGTGGTCATGGTGCGCTACAGATTTTTCCCTGCTAAGTAATAAATATGCTTTATTCTGTTTGCCTTAGTTCTATAGATTCCCTCTTGAAAGGTTTTTCATTTCAAAATGTGCTGTGATTAGGCGGCTAATAAAATTGCTTTTTATAACAGGTCAACTGGTATGATTCCATTGCTAATAATGGAGAGAACGACATTAAGATAAAAGCTGAGGGAAAATCATTATTGCTGATTAGCATAAAGATCACTTATTTTCTAACATGTATGACAGATAAATATGCTAACAAAATTGCATACATTTCAGAACTATTGAGACAATTGTGTTTCTATTTTTCAGATTGTGTGTAGAAAATATGAACAGCTTCATATTTATATATATGTATGAAAATCATGTTTTTCATAAAAAAATAGTCCCACCATCTCACCTTTCTTGTCCCCAAACTTTTAAAATTGTGGTATATTTTTGTCACCGAGCTACAGATTCGTTATTGGTACTCTGCCTCGATGAAATGTATTATTTATGTATGCTTGAATGAGATTGTAATTTGGAAACAAGTGAGGAATAATTGCATTCCTAAGTAGGAAATCTTGATTCGAATATATGAAGGAACATATGCTAAGGGTTGTAACTTCCCAGCAAGGATCCATGGAATTTGTGACCTTTCAGAAATTTGGCAGATTTTCTGTGTATGCCACTGATCAGAATGGAGAAACCTTTGAAAAAAATGATGCCTGAAATCTAAGGGGGTGGTGAATGGGAAGTAAAACAGATTCCTTCAGAAGGTAGAGAAGATCCTTCAGAAGATGAATCCAAAATCATTAGTTTTTGGTCCCTGCATCCTACCTCGTACACCTCAGATGGATTTTGTAGCCACGTGATTTTGATGAGGAGACTTTGGATTCACCTTTTGAAGGACTGTCTCAGTGGTGGGATTCAAATTTTTTTACTACCAGTTCTGTGGCTGTGGCTTGGTGGGCGTGGCATGGCTTGGTCGGCATGGCTTGGTGAGTGTGGCTTGGTGGATGTGGCAGGGGAAGGATACTGTAAAATCTCCATTCCCTCCCCACTCCAGGGGAAGGTTACTGCAAAATCCCCATTTCCTCCCAATCAGCTGGCACTCGGGAGGCAGAAAATAGATGGGGGCAGGGCCAATCAGAGGTGGTATTTACTGGTTCTCCGAACTACTCAAAATTTCCGCTACCGGTTCTCCAGAACTGGTCAGAAACTGCTGAATACCACCTCTGGATATGATATAGATGGCATGTATGCTTGTCTTATGCTTATCATAATGGCCGAGGAAGTCCATCAACTACTGGTGGGGGTTGTTTTTTAAAAATATTCTTTTATTTTAAATACAAATAATACAAACATAGTACTTATACATCTAAATACAAAAAAACCAAACAAACAAATATTACAGTGCACCCCATTGGAGACCGTTTTTTCCTCTCTTATATTTCTTCTTCTATAACAACCAAAACAGGGGTGAAATCCAGCAGGTTTTGACAGGTTCTGGAGAACCGGTAGTGGAAATTTTGAGCAGTTCGGAGAACCGGCAAATACCACCTCTGGCTGGCTTCAGAGTGGGGAGGGAATGGGGATTTTGCAGTATCCTTCCCCTGCCATGCCCACCAAGCCACACCATGCCCACCAAGCGACGCCCACAGAACCAGTAGTAAAAAAATTTGGATTTCACCTATGAACTAAAATATATACAATATATTCCAATTGTGCCCTTATCCCCTCCAAAACAACATATATTCTTGAGTAGGTTTATTCCCTTTGCCTTCCACCAACACAGTTTTTATAAAATCCCCCCATATTTCATTATAATTGTTTGTTTTAATCATCCCTTTTTTAAATTTAATTTCTGTTGTTAATTTATCGTTTGTTGCCATATTCCAACTTTCATTATACCACTCGTTTCTTTGAATATCCCAGTTTCATCCCCAATATCTAGCCATCGCTAATCCAGCTGCCATTATCCAATTTACAATCAATTCCTTTCTTGCTTCATTTATATCCCGTTTTTCCACCAGCAACAGTAATGCAATCCTTGGTGACATACTGGTGGAGGCTGTTGAACTTCAAAAAAAAGATGGTTAGTTCTTCAGACAAGGAACCCAATGTCACATAAGTCGGCATCATTTTTATTGTAAAACTATAGTAACAGAATCTTGCAAGTCTAAATGTGCCTCTATCTTTTCACCCTGTCTTTATATGTATGAAAACTAGGGAGAGTCTTGTCTGAGAACATTTACTGAAGTTATATTCCTCTCCCAGACTCAGTTCTCGTTTTATCTGTCTTGATATTAGGTTTCTCTTGTCCCTCAAGACCACTTCTTCTCTTCTCTCCTTTGCTGAGTTAACTCAAGGCAGAACGATGTACTATACACATAAAAGAATTTGGAGGCTCTTTCCAATTAAAAAAAAATCTTTATCTTTATTTCTATCATTGTTCTAAGCACCAAGGATCTTCTCTGGAACCTGCCTTAATGTTCTTTCTTCAGCAACTCCAGGAGGCAATTCTAATAAAACCCCAGTATTTCAGAGGTTTTCTCCATGGGTATCAGGAAAAATCGAGTCCATAGAAGCATGTTTTCCAACAGTGTAAATTTATATTTAAATCTGATGGTCACCAGAAATTTTGAGAAAGTTCTAAACTAGTGTTGGAAGAAATATCCATCTGGGTTCAGTCCCAAGTGGGGAGAAAGACACTGGAAACATGGTGGCTGCTTGGAAAGATGGTTTTAATGGTGGACAGGATCACATGCCTTGAAGATCTTGGGTGAAGAAAAAGGGGCAGAGATGCTGAGAGCACCTGGGTTTTATGCCCTCTCTGGACTTTTGAATTTGAGCTAGTATTCTGATTGGTTGTCAGACTCCCATGGGGCCATGCAAGGACAACTTTGTAGGTTGTGTTTTTGAGTCCCAAGCTTGGTTGAGCCTTGCTGGGTGATGAAAGGGCTTTGGGCAATTCCTGCTATGGCTCTGCCTGAAGGAGGTAGATCTTTGCTATGTAGAATAGACTGGCCCTTAATGGCCCATTGACAAAGGTATGAGGGGTGAGTTTCTGCCTCCCTTTTAGGGGAAATATTCTGCCCTTTTAATATTTCCTAAAATATCTCATTTTCCTAGGAGAGGCGTTGGTGCTAACTTCCTACACTAGAAAAGAATTTCCTCTTCACTTCCATGATCTTCTCCAAGCTCTCATAAACCATCCTCCAAGTCCCATATTTTTCAGTTTCTATAACTGCCACTGTCCTCTGGACGAAGATAAGGTTTCCTCTTCCTGTTCAATCTCCCAAAACTCAGGATGAAACCACAATCCTCTCTTTCCTCCCCCACAAGATTTGAGAAGAACTGGTGGTGGTGGGACCTCTATCAACTTGGATCATTGGAAGAGATGCTTTCTTTCAAAAGGTCTTCCTGTTTTTGCTTGAAGACGTTTCACTTTTAATCAGCAAAGAAGTGAAATGACTTTTTTTAAAAAAACAAGGAAGTCCAGTTGCCTTTTGAAAGAAAGCACCTGTCAGATCTGGAAGCCATCTTTTACATTTGGGCGTTCAGGCCTGTCACCTATTCTTGTGTGGGAAAATGGGAGGGGGGCTTGCATAGAGTATGGGTGATATGCAGTCTGTAGTCAAAATAACATTCCTTTCTCAGAGACTCAAGGATGCATTGCCCTGGAACCTGGAGTCGGGTGACAGGGAGGTGTCTCCAGTTTGGACGGTGGATGATTGGGCCATGTGATGGATATGAGAATGCTGGGCAGGGACTTGAACTTTCACTGGAAACTTTCAGAGTCGGGTTTTCCGAGATGTGCCAATATGACATCTTTAATAAAAAGGAACTTTGAGGAACCTCAAGCCTTAGAGTTTTCTTTCATTGGGGGTGTTACTTGGAACCCTGACATTACCTTTCGGACAACCATGACCTGGATGAGTGAGAATCTCCGTAGACAATTGGAGAAGGAGTTTTGCTTAAAGTCTGCATCAGATTCCATAGAATTCCTTCTCAAAGCACATCAAGTGCCTGACATATACGGAAAAGCCAAGCTTTTAACATTTCAGATTTCCAAAATTTCCATACCTGATCTTCAGCATCATTACCTTCAGCTCATCATGTTTAATTCATATTTAAATACAAGTGAAATAACCAGCTATTTAACCTTCTTTCCTTTCAAAGCCCTAACCATTAAATTTGCAAATGCAGATGCAGACATATTAAATAATCTCATTGCCAGACAAATCCTAGCTGGTGATGGGAACACTTGTATACAAAATAGGCACCATATGCTCCTGTTTACATATTGTGTAGCAAACGAGGAGGAATTACAAGCCACGGAACTGCCTTTGAAATTGTCCAGCTTTAATTGCAGTATTATACAGTCTTCCAATTTTAGCAAGCAGTGGTAGGAGTCATTTTATTTGTCATGCACCTATAAGTAAACATAGCATAAATTCGTTATGCTAATTACTGGATGCCAAACTCTTAAAGAGAGGAGGATTCTGTTTTGGTTTTTTTAACAATTGCATAACAATTAAAAAGCAGCCTTTGGCTGTAATTCAAAGTCTTTTTTTTTTTCTGGAAAAAAAAATTATCTCATGATATCAACAGCGCTTGCTTCTGAGTAAATATTATTAACACTGGGCCATTTCGCATATTACAAGTTCGGTGGTATACACATAAATAAATCTTGAGCAGAATAATGCTGGCCTAAATAATAAGTTAAAATAATTAAGGCTGACTCTTAAAACTGTTTTTTTTTATTGGAGGAAAAACATATATAAGCCTAGGGCTGAGGCATTAAGGAGGCTCGATTTTGCAAAAAGTATTATTTTCTTTTTTAAAAAAGGTAAATAAATATAATTTGGCACTTTTAACGTTCTGCATTCAGTCCAGAGATCATTCTCACAGTTGGAAATTCCAAGTAACGTGAAGAGAAGGAGTAATTTTGGATGTCTTTACTTCTCAGTGCTCAAACGTTTGCCTGGAAGTGCTTTCTGAACTCCAGTGTAAAGACCTTTTACCATGCAGTCATTTACAAAATATTATGGATCTCCCACCTATAATTTTGGCAAATTTCCTCCAAGGCTTTTAATGACTTCTTCCCCCCCTTGTAGAAAATAAATGAGTGGGGTGGGAAAGCAAAATAGCACATATATGCAGACTTAGTGGGTGTGTTGCTGTCAGGGACGTTATTTCAGGAAATGTTAAAATTTCCCTCACAATCCCATTGATTGAAACTCATGGAGTCAAGCTATTCTCCAAAGCTCCTGAGGGTAGGACAAGAAGCAACGGGTGGAAACTAATCAAGGAGAGAAGCAACTTAGAACTAGGGAGAAACTTCCTGTCAGTGGGAACAATTAATCAGTGGAACACCTTCCCTCCAGAAGCTGTGAATGCTCCAACACTGGAAGTTTTTAAGAAGATGTTGGATAACCATTTGTCTGAAGTGGTGTA
>JANHZT010007338.1:9129-27353 GCA_032468215.1 Stegonotus admiraltiensis | reverse complement strand
AAAAGTATAAAGGCTATTGCTTAACGCATTGTAAGCCGCCCTGAATCTCTGGAGAAGGGCGGCATATAAACCAAAGAAAGAAAGAAAGAAAGAAAGAAAGAAAGAAAGAAAGAAAGAAAGAAAGAAAAGAAAAATAATGAAATAAATAATGAAATAATGAAATTACCACCAGTGGTACCCACATGAGAATTACAGTTCTCTTTTTCTCACCTTTTTCATGGCTTTTTTTTTCTTTCCTTGTTGTCTTTATCAATAGTGATTTTACAATCAACCTCTTCTCCGATTATATTGAATAATGTTGCCAAAGAATGATTAATTGCTTATTATTAAACGTTGTATACAATACTTCTCTTTTCATTCAATTACTGGTTCCTTTTTTAATTATCTATAAATGGACCATTTATTAGGAACTGGGGGATTAGCTTTTCATCTATGGAACCATTTTATCCTTTGAATCTCACAAAAATCAAATGTTTTTAAAAACAAAATTCTCAAATTCTGCTTGCCAAAAAGATGCCAGAGCCTTTCCCAGAACTGACAACAAACAATGGCTTGTGTAATCAATAGCATGTCTGTGTAACTTCCCCTTTGATCAAATACTTCCAATGTCACATTGAACTTTTGTCCTGTGTAGGTGCAGAGCAAGACATTGAAGCTAGCACAGCAGCATGATTTCACAAACAAATCTAGGTGTTGTGATAGGTTTGCCTTAGCATAAAATTTTAAATACATTCATTTCTCAAAACTATTGAAGGCAAGAGCACATATTTCCATTACTCTTCTATGGTCATACTCTGTATATTAGCTACTCATTCTCTTTAATCTTATCTTACTTTGATTTTTTTCTTACTCAAAATTAATAGCCATGCTTAAGTATTATCTCTAAATATGGCAAGGATAGTTAATGGGAACAAGTCAAAAAAATTGATTAATATATTTAAAGAAGGTATTCACTCTCAACAAGCAAGAATGTCTGAACTGCTTCCCATTATTTATTTATTTTATGTATTTATATATGTGCCCATGCTTAATTTTTACTATGAGTAACCCGAAAGATTGCTTTTCAGTTCACTGCTGAATTTGCTACTTTTACCAGGAAGGCAGCCTGAACTAGAAAGGATGTAAGAGAGGAAAAAACTTGGTTTTAGCAACAACAAACCATCAAAAATATGATTTCGCTGCTGTCATTGTAAATTCCCCTCCTCGCAACAATCATAGCCTAATTGTTAAGCATCCAATCCTCCTGAAATAATTTTTCCAGAGGCTGAAATCCTCTTCACCCAAAATATGGTAAAATTAATGGTTTAAGGCAAGTCCCAATGTGTCTCTTTTGGCTTTACTAATATATATGAAATGCATACACAGAAGCTCTTGACAGAAGAGTTAGAAAAGTGTATTATTGTCTCTTAAATTCTTTGACTCTTACTGGGAAATGTGGTGGTTCTTGGTCCTGGTTCAGATTATGGTTGTGAGACAGATTTCCCAGTCTCCTTTTCCTCCAGAACAAGGTCTAGGTTCAATAGCGATACCTCTTCTCACTATGGGGTGTCCCCACAACTCGTCCTACTTATTAGGCTGAGAAAGCAGATTTGCACTATCATGACAAGACAACGATTTGGGGTTTTTTTATTGCCAATGATTGAGAGAGGCTTATTGGATTTTCTCACAGGACTCAATGCCTTGAATAGCTTGGGCTCCTGAGCCCTTTTTACTTGGGTGATTGGGAATATAATTTACTAATTTGTGTCAGGCAGAATAAGGCCTGAGCCAGTCATGTGATCATTATAACAAGGTTGTTCTTTGCCTTTCTCTGGGCCTAGTCACATTTACCAGCATTCAGGAGTCATCTTGCACAGAGCAACTTTACATTGGGATTCTAGCAACAGTTGATAGGAGAAACTTTCAACTTTTGGTTCAATGTGTGGATAGTTGGCTTTCTTCTGTTATCTGGTCATCATATGAACTGTATCCATATGATAAAAACATGTTACTAATGAATCATTTTGGACTTGTCCAGAGATCAGTGTAGGAAGAAAATCTTCTCCTGATAAAGGCACAGTGGACAATCTTCCTTTAGTCTTCCAAATATGTTTATGAAACTCCATACCAATGGTGGAATTCAATTTTTTTTTTACTACCGGCTCTGTGGGCGTGGCTTGGTGGACATGGCTTGGTGGGCATGGCAGGGGAAGGATACTACAAAATCCCCATTCCCTCCCCACTCCTGGGGGAAGGATATTGCAAAATCTCCATTACCACCCCACTCTGGGGCCAGCCAGCTGTGGTATTTGCCAGTTCTCCAAACTAGTCAAAATTTCCGCTACCGGTTCCCCAGAACCTGTCAGAACCTTCTGAATAGCACCCTTGCTCAATACCCATTTCAAATGGTGATGTGTAGACATCACCTACTCACCCCAATCCACACACACAATGACTGAGAAAATTCCACTTCATGGCCTTGGCCGTCATGCCAAATTTGTCAGCATTTCCATGATTTCACAATGGGACCTTTCTTTCACCTGGCTGTACTCTGATCATCAGTCATTCCTAGCCAGTGCCCTCTGTTCCCAAACAGGAAATAAATAAAAAGGCAAACAAGAACCTTTGCAACATGTTGATTTGTTCCCCCTGTTGAATTGCAGTAGTGAAAACAAACTTGAAAGTAGATAATTATACTTTATAGTTTAATAGACATAGTAAGCATGAGAACTGGAGATCGCAATTGTATAGAATTCCTTAATTATTGCTTGCTCTGAAGCGCTTAATGAGAAACTTTTAAAGAATTTGACATGCTTGTCCTTTTTAAAAAGCTTTTTCCAAAGAATTTGATTTCTCACTATAAAGATCGTAAGAACTGACTCCTCATTCTGGTAAAACCTAGCTTCCCAAGAGTGTTATCAATAGAGTACTTAGTGTACAGCCTGCTGTTAATGTTTCTCACATGAACTTTCCCATGGGAGATTAAATGTGAGGAAGATTGATAAAAGACCAATGCCACTGGTATGGCCCTGAGGTCTTACTCCCCCCCCAGAAGTGAGGATGTCGTTTAAATTCATCATTAAGCTATGAATGGGTTTCTGTCAACAGTTCTGATTAACATTAGCTAAAGTGGCATTTATCACTGAAGCTATTGATTAGATTTCTTTCTAAATTTGCCGCCTGTGTGTTCCTAAGTATTTATACCATAAACGGTTAAACTGCATTTTTGCTGAGCTCAAACAGGTTCCTGGAAGATTGGAATTTTCACTAACCTAAACATTGTCCATCTAATCCCTAAAGAATGTGTCATGGATGAAAAGGCACCAAGAGAGATGGCTTTTTTAGTTAATGGCCAACCTTTTTCTCTAAGTAGGTGTGACAGCTGAATGTGACTTGCAGCACCGTTGAAGTTGAAATGTGTTTTACCTTTGGATTTTATTTCCTTTCAGTTGCTTGAAAAACCTTTGCTGCTAGAAAAGGAAAGTATAATCTTGTATACAATTGTTGGTGAACAATTCAGATATTTGGACCTTAATGCATACTGTTTCTCATATCAGTTTATTTACAAAAAAGAAGAACAGAGAATGGAGAAGCAGTTAATCACTGAGTCAGAGTGTGATAACAGGCGAAAGCATCATGGCCTTCTTGTTGTCCCTGATCAGTGCAGATAGTTTTTCATTTGCTGATTATTCCACTGGGGGAGCCATGAGGGATATTATTTATAGCCTTCTCCCAAATTTTACTTTGTATCATAGCTGGTTGTTACTACAAGTGAAAGGCCTACATGACTTCTAGCTCTAATCTGGCAAATCCTGGTGGCTGGTGAACTGGAAGGTGCCTGGGTGAGTAAGTCAGAAATTTGCTCTTTTCTGGGACATTTGTCAATTTTCTGGTCTCACCTAAACTGGTATTCTTTGGTGGACTCCCGTTCAAACACAGTACAGGACTAATTTTGCTTAGGTTCTAAACCCAGACCCGGTCAACAAACTGCTGCCATCAGCTGAGGGTTTACAGAATTGGGTATGTGCTTTTTGTTCACTTGGCCAAAATTGGGTGGGGAAAAGATTGGTTATGTCACACACTTAACTTCAAACTCTGGGATGACCTTCTATTAAAGCAGCTTCCTCAATGTATTTTGGACTATTTGTTCCATACTTTGCAGCCAGCATGCAATGGCTCTGGGCAGTCAGTCTGTTTATGGCTGTACCACAAAGCCATTTTATGATGGCATAGTACCTTTTCAAAATGTATACATTCAGACAGAGATATAGACATGCATACAGACAGACAGATATAGATATATTACATTAATTATTATTATTATTTATTATTATACATTAATCCAACCTATTCATTGATGAATAGAAAGTCAGTCCTTTTGTTTCGAATTTCTGCAATTATGTTCCATGTCAGGTAGAATCACAAAGCTCCTTTCATGATAGTTTTTTTAATTGCTTACAGTCACTAATCCCTAATCACTTCCAGACTGGACTACTACAAAGTGCCATACATAGAGCTATCCTTGAAGAGTATCTGGAAGCTTCAGTTGGTACAGAATATAGCAGCACTGGCGGTTATGTGCACTTCTAAAACAGTGCATATCACACCTTTGCTCCACAAGTTGCATTGGTTGCCAGTTTGCTTCCAAGTCCAATTCAAGGTGCTGGTTTTGACCTATAAAGCTTTTGACCTTCATGGCATGGGACTGGGGCCTGGGCTATCTCAGGGACTGCTTCTCCTCAGTTACATCAATCCCCCTCAGTGGTGAAATCCAAATTTTTTTACTACTAGTTCTGTGGCCATGGCTTGGTGGGCGTGGCTTGGTGGGCATGGCAGGGGAGGATACTGCAAAATGTCCATTCCCACCCCACTTCAGGGGAAGGATACTGCAAAATCCCCATTCCCTCCCCACTCTGGGGCCAGCCAGAGGTGGTATTTGCCGGTTCTCCGAACTGCTCAAAATTTCCGCTACCAGTTCTCCAGAATCTGTCAGAACCTGCTGGATTTCACCCCTGCTCACCCCTTTAGATCTAGCAGAAAAGGCATGATGATGGAAGTAATCAACTAGGGGCCTACATTTGTTGGGTACCAGGAGATGTGCTTTCTCTGCAACAGTGCCTGGCACGTTCTTCAGAATTATCTTAGCGACATCTCCCTTGAAATTCTGGAAGGCTCTCAAGGCCTGGTTATATTACCACTAGGCCTGGGACTCCCAGAGAAATGGAAATATTGTTGAGGTAGCCATTTTTATCCTCTCTTCACCTAGAGGTTTATATATTTGTTTTGTTTTATTATTATTATTGTTGTTAATATATTAGTGATTTATATATCTGTGGTTTTTATCTGATTGTTGTGTGCCACTCAGCATCACTTTTGGTGAAATGGGCAGCTGTAGAACTTCAATAAATAAAATTAAAAAATGGTGCATGAACAGCTACTTAGAAGGAAAGACGGCACTGAAAGAAATTTGGAAGCTAGAAATGTCATTCCTATCTCTTCTATATTTTGTAGTACTAACTTTCCACTCTTCGAATAGTTGTGTATTGTATAAATTTGTATGAGGTGGGCCTGGTGTCTTATTTTCTATTTCTTTTCTTTTAATATCAGTTTAGTGGAAAGTGGTTTTTTTTAACTCATTATTTACAAACTTGGAGGAAATGAGAAGGGATTAGCTATGACAAACAAATTCTCCCCAGTCTCTAGATGAGAGAATGAGGGTATATTTCATTTCTAGAGGATCTGGCTATGATTATCTGATTAGAATGATTTCTAACTGGGTTCATACTTTACCAGAAAAAAAAATTGGTGAGAGTGCACTTGCACTTACTTGAGAAGCAATAACTAAGACATCTTTTTCATTTTTTCTAATCGTTAAAATATAAAACTTAGAGTATACAAGACTCCCTGAAGATTACTTCTTCATTTCTAGAGCATTCGGTAATGCTGTAGATTAGGGGTGTCAAATTCAATTTCATTGAAGGCCTCATCAGGGTTGTGCTTGCTCTGGGAGGGCCGGGAGGGGGACGTGGCCAGGGGGGCTGTGGCCAGCTCAATGTCACTCGTGTGATCAAATGCCACTTTTGCTGGTAAGTTTGCTTTGCTAGCATTCTGCCAGTGAAAACGGAGCTCATGCACAGCCCTCCTGAGCTCCGATTTCACTGGCAGAGGCACTGCAGGCCGGTCCTTCGTTATTTCCAGGGCAGCCCTGTGGGCCAAATGTAAGCCCCCCGCAGGCCTTGAGTTTGACACCCCTGCTCTAGATTGGGCAGTCAAACAGCCATTCCAGGAAATACTCAAAAAGAAACTGTATAATGTTTCAAATGGCTTTTAAAAAAAATTTAAAAATCAGATGGAATCCTTGATCACTTCATAAATTTTCTATCACTAATTCAGTGGATTGCTGTAGCTTTTTAATTTTAAAAATGTACCCCAAAATTTTGCCATGTAGGAAATCTATGTATAAAAGCAGACTTTAAAACAAAAAGGGCTGTTAATCTCATTTAGTCTAGAAGCATCTTACTTGGGTGAAGCATTTCTCTTCCATGACATACTGAACAAGTCCTGGCCTGTACTTCAGTAGGTAATTTAACAGGGCTGCAATCTTTTTTATTTTTCTCTTCTCACAGTGATTCACTTCATTCCCTTTAGGTATAAAGGAATGAAATTAGGAATGCAAAGGCAGGTGAGCAAAGATTAGCAAGTTTACAGGAAGTAACAAGGAGAGAACAAAGCATCAGTTCAGAAAAAAGGGGGTAGAATAGATCCTTGCAAAGTATCATTTATTTGTCCCTCATTCTAAAGCGTTATTGGGGAATGGACTACTTTTGATGTTTTGCACTTTCATCCCATCTCCTTCACAAAACAAACAGTGGGCAACATCACTGATGTGAGCCTGGCAAACTTACAGTAAAATCTTCAATATGTTTATTTAGCTTCATTTGGATTAATGGTACTTGCCATTGAAGTATGTATGGAATTGCTGTCTTTAGCCAGCAAAGGTCTAAGATAATTCTCTGTGGCATTTTTAAAACTGCTGAAGTAGCTCTCTCCTGCCAGACATGTTTGTCTGTTTCTTATGTACAGGATTTAGAGAGGCTATGTGGTTCCTGCCCTGTTCTCACTTCAGACCTATAGGAAATAGAATAGGCTGGCAAAATAACTGGTTCACAGTCATTCCATCAATTTTATGGGTGAGCAAGGATCCCAAGTCCCATTCTGACACTACACCTTGGTAATCTTCTGCCATTTGATATATAACATTTCAACTTCTACACACACACACACACACAATTCCAAGTTTTAATACAGGTTTAAACCTGTATTAAGGTTCCCAATTGTCAGACAATTACACTTTCTAGACTTAGGACCGTACATTCAAAATAACCCAAAATGGCAGAAAATAATTGTTCTATATTAAATTGTATTACGGCATGTAACTTTAGCTGGATATTATCCCCTATGTTGACACACCTTTTGTATATTTCTTTGCTAAGGATCACTTCTACATTCCTACTTATTGTCAGTCACTCACTGAAATAGCTGAACACTTCAGATACTTCCAAGAAATCAGTGCATGTCAGGTTGCTTCCCATATTTCACGTTTCCAGCATTTTCAATCATGAAGCATTGCAAATTATTATTTCATTGCTGCCTCCTTGATTAGCTTTCTATAATTAGACAAAATGAATAGAATTCACATATCTGCATCCTCGTCCCCCATCTCTTAATGTAAATACTGCTTCAAAATGCCCATATGAAACAATTCTATTCTTCTGTAGCTTCTATATCCCTGTTTATGTGTATGATTATGGAGCTTAACAAATGAAAAAAACTAACAAGACACATTTCTGCTCATTTAATAGCCATTTTAAGGAATAACACAAATAAATAAGAAATGGCTCTAAGAGTTTCTTTCCCTTGTAAGGGCGCTCAGGTGCTAAATATCAATAGAAATACTCCCATCTGAATGGATATGGCATTTCCATTCTGCAAACAGTAAGCTCACTCCTGAGAGAAAAGAAAGATTTAACACTTTCTATTTAAATTTCCCAACTGAAATTTCACACATATATATCTGGAAGCTATTGTTATTAATATGGGGGGAAAGGAACAGAGGAGGAGAAGGAAAATTATGCTATCTAAATATCAGTCCTATAATCCAATTAGTAGTTCTCCACAGCCACATTAGAATAGTTTTTTTTAAAGAACAGCGTAAAGATAATGACCAGCCTTGTCATTCTGAGTTTTTCTTTCTGTGGAAATATACAGACAGAGAAGCCTGCTTCAATCTTTCTTACTCTTTTGAGAAGTCTGAGACTGAAGGGCAAGGTTTTGCTGCCTCAGTACTTCTTTTAGGTAAAATGAACCTACCACTTCAAGTAATAGCTCAGGATAGAGAGCAAATTGATTAAAGTCCACCCAGTGTGCTCTTCCTTCCAGACACATGGACAACATACATTGTTTAGAGTGTTCTCAGATGTTATATTAGGTTCTAATCATTATTGGAACTCTTCAGGCAAAGGGATACTCCATACTATATGTTTTATGTTTAATCTTTTAATGGAATGAAACCCACCTAGCTTTGCACTTGATGATTAAACAGTGCATTTATCTTTGCAGCTTGGTCTGTGGGTATTAGTAGACTGCAGGAAGGCAGGTCTTTATACAAGCTATGTAGGTACATGTTCCTTTTTCTACACTACATGTTCTCATACGAAAGAGTTTGTGATGCTTATTGAACTGGGCCTGATGCTAAAAGCCTCCACACTGCTACCTCCTAAGAGGGTTTATATAGTTTAGGAAGTTTTATTAGCTTTACTGGCTCTCTAGTAGGAGAGCATATAGGAAAAGGAAGATGACCTACACAGCTTCTGAAGGAGTTCTCAGGACCATGAATTAACTAAGCAGCTGTGACATTCATGGTGCATGCATATGCTGTGGCCATCTCGGAATTGTCCCTCCACAATTATTAGAGCTGCAGTGTTGCTTTGTAAAGTACATGGCAAGAAAACAGACTGCAAATGGTCTGTAGAGCTGTAGTCTCAATATATGCATACGGATTGTTTCTGTAGGCCTCATGATTAAATCAACAGGAATAGAAGAATGTATTTATTTATATCCCACCTTTATTTTTTAAATAAACAATTCAAGACAGCAAACATATCTAATACTATTTTCCCCACAACAACAATAACCCTGTGAGGTGAGTTGGGTTGAGAGAGAATGACTGACCCAAAGTTACCTAGCTGGCTTTTATTGCTAAGGCAGGACAGGAACTCACAATCTCCCATTTCTAGCCAAAGAAAAGACTGGCTTTCTATTTTTTGAGAATAAAAAATTAAGCATCACTAAGTTGCTTCTCTTTTGTCAATATGAACATGAACACCACAAGGACTTTCTTGGAATCATAAAGGGTGGCCAAAAGAAGAATGTGTGGCAAGAGAGCTACAGTTAGAGAAGTGGCATTTTGAGGGACAGTAGATGGGAAAGAATGGCACAGACAGTGTTCCTCTTTCCATCTCAGGCCAGTCTTTCTCTGTGTAACCAGATACTTACTATGCAGACATGAACATTCATCATCAAATATGTTCCTTAACAAAGCTCCACAAGTAGGGGGCCTGCCCAATCCTCATAGCCCTCTCTGGCAGGATGTAGTTGCCAATTTCTTGCCCCCTTCCTGCTAATTCCTTTCCCAGCTGAACCACCAACAGTGCTTGCTTCTGCCACTTTCTTTGTGCTATCTGAATGCATGAAGTCAGTGGCAGCTGCAGAGATTGAGGAGAGCAAGTAAAGCCACTCTTATTTTGGCAGCTGTTGCCAAGAGACCTGGAGGAGGCTAGCTGTCTTGCCTGCCAGATTGCCAATTTATGTTCAAAATGCAGCCTGCCTTCCTGCCCAAT
Organism: Stegonotus admiraltiensis; assembly: GCA_032468215.1. Classification (NCBI taxonomy): domain Eukaryota; kingdom Metazoa; phylum Chordata; class Lepidosauria; order Squamata; family Colubridae; genus Stegonotus; species Stegonotus admiraltiensis. Next base: position 17,475 of record JANHZT010007338.1, on the reverse strand, counting down.
ATAGAGCACGGTGGCTGCCTGTCAATGGTTAGGTGGTCCCACTGCTATGCAGCAATTCCCTCCTTCCTGCCTGTTGGGATGGAGGAAGGACTGTGAGGCGAGGCAGAGAAGAACGAGTTCCTGCCATTGCATAGGGCTGGACAGTGAGCTCGGCAGCAGCAGACATTATTTGTTTGTTTGTTTATCACATTTTTGAACCACCCATTTCCTTTACAGAGGGATTCTGGGTGATGTACAGTAAAATATTCCTTTTGCTAGAGAGCAGAGCGGGTGCAGGGGAAAGTTGCAATTGTTTGAGAGATAGAGATTATTTGGTTGACTCTATATTTGGGGGTTTCCCAAAAACTATGGCAAAATCCCTCACTGAAGAGGCTAGTGTAACCCAGTGGTTCTGGGTTAAGAGGCAGCTCTTCTCAAGGATAGGTAATTGGCTAAAAGTCAGAAAGAGAGAGAATAAATGACATTAAGATAGTGCTCCCAGATGTAGGAGGACCTTCGCAATGATAATTGCTTTGTTATTCTGTCTTCTTTCTGTAGCTAAAAAGGATGCAATCACTTCAGCAGTTCTATAGAAGTATACTGAACAGAAAGCAAATATCGAACTAGTCCTCCTCACTCCACACCAAGAAAAGATGTGTCTTTCTTATTTGTTTATTTTTGACATTCTCAACCACTCATCTCTTTCAGAGGTGGGCTCTGGTCATCTTCTGAAAGAAGAATTTTAAACAGGCATTGCAGGCTTCCTACCTCTGAGTTAGGGGATGATGAGAAATCCAGATCCAAATTTTGAGTAATTTTAAATTTTACTAGGATCTTAGTTGATTGGCTTCTCATTTTGTCTGCCTTAAAAGATCACTGTAAAGTTAAAATGATACTCAGAATTGCTTGCTGAAATGAGATGACAATATAAGAAATATCTATTAATTCTTAATTAAGTCTGCACAATTCGTTCCCAATATTTGCATCCCAGATTAATGATTAACTTCCATGAACCTTAAAAAAAGAAATGATCCCCTTAAATCCACAGTTCAGCTTCACAGCTATGGAAAGGTCAGAGATTTCAAAAAAAGTCCAAAAAGCTGTAGGAATAGATAGTGAATTTGAAACAGTAATGTTTAAAGAAGAATTAAATGTTACAGTCTGGAAATTTTCTGATAAAGTTTATATAAATATAGCTTTGTGGACACGGACACACACACACACACACACACACACACATTTCTAATGATGCTTGGGTCTACGTGCCACAGGTCCCGAATCAAGGAGGGGGGAATTCCGGAGAATGTTGTCCTGAAAATCTTCCAGTGAATCATCACATCCCTCTCAGAACAAACCCCCATGGACAAATGCAAACAATGTCTTCCCAGCTCCTGGCATGTTCCGTTTACAAAGACAGGGCTAGCTGGGAGGAGCTGTGGGTGAATTTACAGCCCTTAAAACAGCAGCACAGCCACAGCAATGGAGAAGACGATAATTGCATCATCGGCCTCTGAAGGCTGTTATATGACCCCTTCCCTCCCTTTTTCTAACTTGTGGAATTTGTGCTAAGAAACTTCAGCAATCTGGCTCCTAGAATTTCAAGGCAGCACAACCTTTCACTGACTTTGTAATTACACTTTTCTGAGTTCTTGATTTCTAAGAAATGTGATGTCAGAGCCATAATCTGCCTGGAAGTGACACCCTCTAATTTGGAGGATTTTCCTCTGTCCCCACTGCTCCAACGATGACTTTTTTGTAGCTACACAAAGTACGAATATTACCATTTGTTACAGGGCCAAGAATATGTCACCCAAACAATGGAAATAAGAGGAAATATTAGCCAGAAAGAATTCTAGGGAGAGGGATCCCTAACTTTCCCCCCAGTTATCTTTCACTGTCATCTCCTTATGGCATTTTCCTAACAGCCAGGCACCCTTCCAAATTTGCAGCTGTTGGAAAGTTAACAGCTGGGTGAGATGTGACGGGCAAGAATTGATGAAGAGGAGAAGATTTAAGCATGCCCTCTCATTTGTGATACTCATACATAATATCTCCTTCAGCCCTACCTCAGCAGGAAATGTATGCTGCACCTGCTTAGTCGGAGGCTACTTCATCAGCATCTGCTGCATTTTCCATTGTTAGGCTTGGCAGTGAAAACAAATGGCATGTCTGAGTCCCAGCAGAAGTTAACTTTAGCCTTATTATATTACCCCTGCTTTTATGAGCCTTCTTTCTCCTCGAATCTGAGATCTGCTCATGTCAAAGTCACAACATTAAGCCACAAAGTTACCTTTCGAGAAAACGTGAATAGAGTTGGATTTACCAATAACATAAGAGCTAAGTTCAACTTGTAGTATTGCTTTATTTATTGAGACCTTTTTAAATTGGTGCCCTGCGGGTATGTTAGACTACAACTGTCATCACTTCCTCCTCCACCATTCAGCATAACGCTTGTATTTCAGCATTGTCAAATACTCCTAGTCTTGCCTCACTGTACCATGCTACTGATACACCATCTACATATTGTTCCAAGATAACCATGCTGGATTATTGAGACTGAGGGAAGGAGGGCAAGAAGAAGACATGGCACCAATCTATAACTCACTTTAGGTCCCCTGCACCTCTTACCCTGAGGATACCAACCATCTGATCGATGGGTAGAATCAGGAACAGACACATGCATTACAACCCACTACAGTGTGTTTATAGCTGTGGACAGTGACCAGAAGTGACATTATTCTATCATAAACTTTTCATTTACATGCTCCATTTTAGGTGACATTTTTGAGACTACAGATTTTTCACCTTGATTGCAGCCATTTTCATTTAGTCCCCAGTCTTCATTTTGCAGCTAGCCTATCTAACCTCTATCTTAAATTAGAATCAGATCTCTCTGAATTAAATCATGTGGAACATAAATTACCTAGTCCAGTGATGGCTAACCTTTTCTGGACCAAGTGCCCAAAGTGCGCACGCACACCCAAACCCCCAAAATGCAATGTGCACACGGCCCCTGCACATGTGCCCTGCCCCCAGCATGTGTGCGTGGCCCTCCACATGCACCCCCATGAATTTGCATGCACCCCCCCGCATGCCCCTGCTTCCCACGCATGCACGCATGCCATCTGCAAACAGTCTGCCCCCCGCACATGTGTACATGGCCCTCCGCATATGCCCTCCCCCGCACATGCACACACACACCCATGTCCCCTGCCCCATGCATGCACGGCAGAGACCTGAAGACCAGTTGGCCGGCAGGAGGTGCGTACCATCAGAGGGCATTTCGTGCCACCTCTGGCACGCATGCCATAGTTTCACCATCATGGACCTAGTCAGATGACCTATGCAATGAACAAGGAATGCAAATCACTTCATATCACTGAAAGCACAAAGGGATGCCATAGAATTCCAATGTTTATGCCCAACTGTTTTATGCCAAAGTTTGTCATCTGTCCATTTTCTTGATTTTGTATGTTGATGGGACAGCAAGCCAAAGAGTATGAATTCAAGGTATCCCTTTGGTGATTTAAATAAATCCAAATGCAATCTATGCGTTCAGAAAGAAAGCAAGAGGTGGGGAGGAGAGGGAAATGAGTGATAAATCCCAAAGCTAAATAGTATTTGGTTGAAGGCTATTTATTCCAAATAAACACCACCATCTAACACTTGAACATGGGGCTCTTGCAGCATTATGGCATCATGTTTATTCTTCATAAGTTGTAGCTGTTTTTACTATGGATGATTAGTGATCACTAAAATAAGAATTTTGTGGCTATATTACTATATGCTGTTTCTTTTGGAATTATCATTTAAATCCTGTCAATACATTAGTTCTTAAGACAGATTTTATGTGGACCTTTTTTTAGATTAAAAAGTTTGCTTTAATTAATGATGGAACATTTTAAAGCATTTAGATCTATATTTATAGATGTAAGATGTAATTATTTTTTTTTAATTGTCATTTTAACATATTCTCTGAAGAATATTTCTAACCCAACATGCATTAGAATAGTTTCATTTACAATACAGTAAAAGTACTTGCATCTTTGTGGTTACACAGTAATTCCTATCTGCACCCCGGTTTCCGAACCTTTTATGTACAGCCCTATTTCTCAACTTCCAGATGTATGGAACAATTTCTAGAATGCTCAGTAGTGGCTGCGTTGCCTATAGAATTTCAGGAATTAGGATTTTAACATTTGAAATAATGGAGGCACTTTCATTCTCTGCCCTCTGGACCATTTCACTAATTCTAATCACACTGAAATTGGATTTGAAATTGCAATGGCTATATTTCCATGATGCACCTACTTATTAATTAACTTAATCAGAATTGATAGCTTCACCCGATTTTCTGTATTCACATAATACACTTCCCATGTCCTCTAAGTGGACTTACTTTATATACCACTCTAGCTTGAATGTACTGTATTTGTTTAATTTGAAGTTTAGTGCACTGAATGGACAGATAGTAGGATAAATTGTTTTTTTAAACCTACTGCCTTTGGTAGCACTTCGACTTTAATGGAATTAAAAATGTATTTATTTATATATCACATTTAAAAACCACACATCTGGGACAGTGTACAAGTTGGCCATAAATCTGATATTCAAGCTCAAAAGAAGAAAATCAAATCCCATGTGTATTTTCTATCTCAAAATAAGATCTACATTTGGAGTAAATTTACATTTGGGAGAAAATTAGATTTTTTCTAGTTTCTCTTTCAACTGAACAGTATTTATAAATGCTACAGTCCAGACTCAAAGGCTACCAAAGCTGATTTCATATGTTAAAAAACACATATAGAAAATGCATGAATGAGTTGTAGGATGAGGTTGCCAGGAATGACATATCATGCTGACTTATCTTTTCCATTGGTAATAATGTTGTCTCTCTGCAGTATTATTGTACTGCAGGGGGGAAGTTGTATCACTTGTGGCTTCCCATAGGCATCTGATGAAAGCCAATGGCTGAACTAAATATGCCCTTGGTCTAATTAATCAAGTCTTGCATATTATAACAATTTTCTTTTTTTTTTCAAATGCCATGAAGAAATCTTGCAATATTAGTTCAAATGTTTTGCTGTATAAAATTCAAGTGATTTCTGGATTTTCCCAATGAAACTTCAGGTTTGTAATTAACTAGAAGCTGTGTGAAAAAGTACACCAGAAAGGCAATGTACAATGCAGAAACATATAGGTATTTGGAATGTTGTATTTAGTACTTTAGAACTCTGAAAAACTAGAACAAGCCAAGAGGAGGATGACGAGCATGATTCGGGAAAATAAATCCTATAGGAAAGAAGGAAGATTGAAGAGGAGACATGAGAGCAGTTTTCAAATATATTAAAGAGCTGCCATGCAGAATATGGATGATAAGATTGGATTGGACTCTGGATCCAGGTTTTTTTAAACAATGCAATATTTTTACCTCATGCAATTGCTGCTTAGTCACACAATAACAAATATAGCACACTGTCTACCATGCTTATAATGAAATATATGCCACATATAGTGGCATAAATGTGGGAGAGTGTGTTTGAAGAGTCGCGTGAATTTTACCACCTAGAACATTGTATGTGCCTGTTTTGTTCACTTTACTTTTAAAAAGTCATTACATTGTCCAAGATTGTTTGTGTCAGCACAGAAAATAAATATATGGCTTTTATGGGCATTCCCAATGTCAAAGTTTCATAGATAGGCACAACTTCAAATATAACCCACACCCAAACTGACTTCTTGTCTGTAAATTTCTTCACGAAACTCCGAGCAGGGCACTTTGTTTTCTATCAACTCTTCACCTACTGGTGATGATAATGAAGTAATTTTGTTTTGTTTTCTTCCTCATACTTTATTCAACAGCATAATCCTCTATATCACTCAAGATTTATTGTGCAGCTGGCCCAATCAATTTATGAGCACACCCTATTTCTCCAAAGTTAAATTCTGAAACTGCTCCACCAATAAGAGCTATAATATTGCAATATTGATCCACCTCTTTATTCAACACAATAAAGGCCCTGTAAATGTTCGTTCACAGGCTGATAAAGAATTCTCGTAACATTCCTACTTTCATTTTAATCAAGCTTGCTAATGAGAACTTGGAAAGATTTATGCTTGGAGGAAAAAATTACATTGGTTCCATTAGGTGTCAATGGTCTGACAAGCCCCCTCATCCCAAAGAACTATCATAAAAGCCTTCAGGAAAAAAATAAAATAAAATAAGATAAAATATTGTGGGAACATAAGATTAGGAGGGGTTTGGAATAGACTGCATGTCTCCTGAATTAGCTGGACATCATAGTGCTGAGAGAAAAAATATCAAAGTTTTATCTCTCCCAACTCTACCATTCTATGCTTTTGCAACTCACATTTAAATTAATTAAACTGCTACCGGTATATTTTCCCATGTGGATTTCTAAGAAATTTATCTTTCTGAGGGTTTTGAAATACCCTAAAGTGGAGTTTCCTAACCCTCCTTGCTCAAGAAGAACTGTGTCATAAACTGCTTAGTATTTATAATATAAAGTAAGAGCCCATGTTAAAGACTACCTTGTGGCTATAAGGAGGGTGAAACATCAATATTTCTCCATTCACTGATAGTCATTCAGCAGCTCTGTCTAGGATAACGGATTCCTTATGGGGGAGGAATGGGTCACAGGATCATCTGCAGAGCTGCTGTGAAAAACATCCTTACTATTTGGCAGACAAACTTACTAAGACCCATTCCAAATTTGTCTGTCTAAGGTACCTTGGAGTAATGTAGGATTAGCTCGAGTCATTGACTCTTGAGAAAGTGGACAAGGTTCTTTGTGTGGGTCAGCCACCTGTTTTTTGATTCAAGCCGTTCCTGGCCTGTTAAGACAGCCAGTAAGGTCACACATAGTTGCACTTATACAGTGGTATCAGCCTCTGAGGGAGTGGAAGGTCTCAGGAACCCTGAAGGAGGCTGTGATGTGCCCCTTCCTCAAGAGGTCATCTCCAGATTCAACTATTTCAAACAACCATCATTTTGTCTACAATCTTCCATTTTTAGGGAATGTGGTTAAGAGGTAGATGGGCTGTACTTACATTGGACCACGGAAGAAATGGATCATCTAGACCTATTTCAATCAGGATTCAAGTTGATCCCATTTCTTTGTGCTCCTTGATCTCTTAACAGCCAACTCCCAGAGTTGAGAACTGGAGACATCATATTATGGTGGCTGTTTCCTTCCTTCACAGTTGATTCCAGTTAGTGTTTGTGGGGAGGATTTATCCCTGGGCCCCTCCTTTGTGGAATGCCACAGAACTCAGTGCTCTCTTCTGTTTTGTTTGCATCTATCTGAAACAGAGGTAGTGATAAGTAAAGTCTGCCAGTCTGGTTCGGAATTTGGCACTCTCAGGCTGGCCAAATGAAACTGTCAAGGTTTTATTCCAATGAATGGAAGACTGCATAAGTCTGGATGGGGAAAACTCAACCCTGGTTCAATCTTACCAAGAACAATGGCTCTGGCCCCAATCCCAGGATTATTCATCTTTACTCCTGCATGGGGTTGCATTTTCCCACTTAGGAATAGTATGCAACCCTGAGGGTTCTCTTGGACTCACAGCTTTTTCTTGATGAACAGGTGGCAGCTATCATCAAGGGGACCTTTGTATAGTGCCATTTGGAATGTTTTTCCTGGATCAATCAGCCTTCCAAACAGTCAGTTATATCTTTATCACTTCACAGTTTGACTACTGCAATTATTGTACATGGGACTGCCCCTGAAGACTACCCAAGTGCCTCAACTGTTCCAGTATTTTGTGGTATAAGCAGTGATGCACTTGCATTGGCATGCCCACATGACATTTCTGCTGTGTGAACTACACTGGTTACTAGTTTGCTTCTGGGTGTGCTTCAAGGTGCTGGTTTTACCTATAAATCCCTACATGGCATAGGCCCCAGCTATTTGAGGGAACAGCTGTCTTCAATGACTGTTCTGCTTGACTTACCATTTGGCAGTGTGAGTATGTTCTGGCTCCCTTGATTAAAGAATATTATCTTTCAAGATCCAGGGAGCATACCTTCTCCGTAGCACTGCCTGTTCTCTGGAATGAGCCCCCTCTCCATACAATTCTCTTTCTGGTAGAGTTCTGGAATGCCTTGAAAAGTTAACTATTTTCCAGACACTGGAGTAGGGTGGATAGAACTTCACTGTTTGTGGTGTTTCATAATTTGATGTGTTATCTGTGTTTCATATGCTGATGGATTGTCATCTTGCAATTATTTTCTTTTGTTTTAGTTTTTTTAATCTAATTTAATCTAATTTTTTAATCTAATTTAATTTTTTTTATTAACAAGTTTTATAAGAAATACAAACATTTTATCCCCCCCACCCTTCC
>JANHZT010007337.1:0-16919 GCA_032468215.1 Stegonotus admiraltiensis | reverse complement strand
TGGGGTGGGGTGGGACGTGTTGGGCCGTGAGACACGCTCTGTGAGTGTGCTTCCCACTGTATGGTGACGGTGGCCTGAGGCCTCCCCTTCCCCCCTGCTCCTCTCTGCTCTAATCGTCCAAGCACTGACTGACCAGAGCACCTGCCGGCAATCCCAGGAAGCCCCTCCGCCTCAGGAGTCACTGGACTGGATGGTGATCAGGCCAGACTCTTCCTGGGGAAGGGAACCTCGCAGGACAAACCATAATGAATATGTCCATACATCATACTCGCCTGAAAACAAATTATGGTATCATTTGTATTCTATCTCATTATTAACTATAAATACTGATTTAGCACATAACTTCATGACTATTTAAGGTGGAACTACTATATTTACTCCAAAGCAAGAACTAGCTATATAGATCTATGTGAAAGCAAAAGCTGAATTTTAAATTTGATTTCCTAATAACTATTGTATGGTTTCTTAGAATTAAATATGAATATTAAAAAAATAATTTGACACGACCTATGGAATGGTACAAAAAAAAATCTGAACAATTTTCTTTTGCATCCCACAGAGTTTTAGAATTCTGTGGCCAATGATTCTTGATTAATAGTGTTTGAATCTTGTTTTCTGCTGTTGCTAATAAAAGCAAATGACAACCTTTCTGTCATGGTTTTTCCTCAGTGACTTAATTATTTTATTAAAAAGTAAGCAGCTGAAAATTTGAGATTTCACTTTATACCCAGGAGGTAAGACATGTTAACTTGTTTTACATAGAATGTATTATTCGGATGATATAACTGCATTCAAGGTAATGTAAAACTCTAAAATAATATTGAAGAATTAGTACATAGATGATCTAATTGTGTCTGTTTAATTTCAGTTCCCATTCATATATAATTACAATATATATATATTTAAAGAGAAAACAATTATCTGGATTAATTTTCATCTTGAGTAGAACTGATAGCTATGAAGAGCATTTCATTCTGATTCTGGTCATTATTCAGAGTCCTACAGTTTGCTTCACATGCCTTGTAGTGTTCTCAATTTTTTTTTGTGAACAGCAATTCCTATATTAAATAGGAAGTAGTTTTCAAAACTGTGTCAGGAAAAAATAGAAAAGTAAGCTGAGTGTGACTTCTATGTTAGAGTTAGTTGGTTTTTATTAAAAAACAAAACAACCTACCCAAACATCTGGGATTGTTTGAGCTTGTAAGGTTTTGTCTGTTCATTCAGCCAATAATTCATTGTAATTCATTGGTTCACTAAAGTGAAATGTAGTCAGGTCTGTGACCTGTGAAAATATAAAGTGTACTTTATCCAACACTGCAGTTAAATGCACAAGTTCCTAGATTAAGCCAGTGTATATATACATATATTTTTTAATTCCACCACTGTAAATTATTCTTGAATTCTATTTGAAATGCTTACACAAATAGAAACAGGAATAAGCAGTTCTCAATTTACATCTCTCCATGTACATTTAATGAATATAAGCTTGGTATAGCTTGTTGTAATGCCAATACATTGATTTAATGTAATATTTGGAGGGGGGAAATAATGGTTAAATCTGAATGTTGGTTAAGTCTGAAGATTACCCCCACTCCTTTACTTTCCCTTCTCAGAGGTCAACTAGGGAGACCAAGGGTTTTCTTGAGAAAACCTCACAAGGGATTTCATTCTCAGTGTCAGCCTTGGAAATTGCAAAGAATATTTTTTTTCTCTAGCTGCTCAATCAGCAAGAAACCATTGGGTCAAGTCTGTTATTTCACAGTGCTACCTGGATGTATGTTTTGTTATATTTGTATCCAAACCTGAGCTTGGTTAAAGGAAGAGTATTGCATCTGTCAAATTGTAGCTTGTATTAACATGTCTCTTTCGAAAGAGAGCCGGCATATGTTAATAATTAAAGTGTTGGACTACATGGGAGTCAGTCATTCAAGGCCACTCTCATTCAAGAGAATTCACTGGGTGTTTTGAGTCTTATAGAGGAAAAAAGGGAGGAGACTGCTATATTTATACAGCTTTGAGTGCCTGAAGGAAGGGTGGGATATAACTAACAAAGAAAACAAAATGAGAGATAACTATTGAAGAAGGGATTAGGAATTGTGGGCTTGATTAAATCACAGTTTGCTCACCTGGGTCATCAAGCAAATTGCAATTTCCTGAAGGAAATGAAATTAGAATGTATAAAGATAGAGGGTATGCACACGTTGGGAAGATCAGGGTACTAAATACAGGGAAGCTAAAAGCCAATTTATGAAAGAGCTGACATAATTGTAACATTTATTTGCTACTTGTTTCAAGGGAGCAATACCTGTTTATTTTGATAATTATTTCTAGACTGTCTAGTTCAACGAAAGGGCTCAAGGCAGTTAACACAGAACATAAGAATTAAAACAAACTTGAACCTAATCCAGCTAATGATTTGTTATTGAAGAGTTTAAAATACATTTTGTTCAGAAAGAGATTTGATTATATCTTACTTTGCTATTGGTTTTATTTTAGGTACATGTAACAGTTGTCTGGATGTAAACTTATTCTAAGCAGGCATACTTAGAATATACACATGCTTTTTTTAAATTGTTCTAATTGTTTTAACCTGTAAAAATGAAGTGTTTTAATATTGTGCGTGACCAGCCATACACTAAATAAATAAATACTAATAATATGGGCTAACATTTTCTGATTTAAAATTTCACGTTTTTTTTTCAAGCAAAAAACCCCCCAAACAAACGAAATAAAACACCCCACTGAATTCTGCCTTCTCTATAAATTAAGCAGGTTGCATAATCCTGCCCAGTTCAATTTTTTTTACATATGATAGAATCATAGGATTGGAAAGGACCATGGAGGTCTTCTAGTCTAGTCTGCCGCTCAAGGAAGGAGTTCTCATACCATTTTGGATAAATGGTTGTCCAAATTTCTCTTGAAAACCTCCAGCAATGGAGCACAACTCCAGGAAGCAAGCTGTACCACTGCTTAATAATTCTGTCAAGAAATTCCTCATTTCCAGGTTGGATCTCCCTGAGATGGGCTTCAGCCCATAGCTTGCAGTCCTACCCTCAGGTTGCTATGGAGAATAAATCAATGCTCTCTGCCCTGTGGCAGCCTTTCATATATTGGAAGATTGCTATTCTGACTCTCCTCAATATTCTCTCCATTTAACTAAGCATACCTAGTTCCTTTAGCCATTCTTCATAGGATTTAACCTCCAAACCTTTTATCATCATTGTTGCTCTTCACTGCAATTTTTCTAGGATCTCAGCTTCCTTTTTGTATTGTGGGAAGCAGAACTGCAGGACTGGATTAGCTTTATTGGCCGCTGCAGCACACTTATCATTTATGTAAGATTTGTTTGGCATGACTTGTTCTTAACAAAGCCATGCTGGCTTCTAATAATAACCCAATTCATTTCTGGGTACCGTGTTTCCCCAAAAATTAGACAGGGTCTTATTTTCTTTTGGCCCCCCAAATAAGGGCTTGGCCTTATTATCAGGGGATCTTTTTATTTTGGGGGTGCAGGAGGCAAGGAGCGTGGGACTGGATGTCCCATTGCTGCCATCACCTTTCCGCCCTGTTCTTTGCACCAGCCGAGTGGCTCAACATGTCCCACCCCACCTCAATGCAAGGGTGCTTCTGCTTTCTCTCCCCCAAACTCTGCCTCTGCGGCTTCCAAACCCCAGCCAGGGCAGTAGCCGCTCTGGGAGTGTGCCTTCCACTCTATGGTGACTCCTGGAGCTGGAGCCTGCAGGGAGAGCTGGTACAGGCCATGGCTTCCGCGCAGGTGCTGGGCGCTGGCGGCATTGGCTATGAGCTCAAGGACCTGGTGCTCACCGGCTTCACCCACATTGACGTGGTGAGGCCTGGGAGGTGTGTGAATGGTGGGTGGGGACAGGCAGTTGTGCAGCTTGGTGCCTTTGGGCCGCTCGCATTCTACACACACAGACACCATGGGAGGGGTAGGGCTTGATGGCAGCACGCGAAGGGAACCTTTTTCTGCTGGACTCCCAGCTCTGAGAGCACAGGCTGCCCAGGGTCTCCTGCACCCCCAAAATAAGACCCCCGATAATAAGGCCAAGCGCTTATTTTAGGATTCAAAAGAAAATAAGACCCTGTCTTTGGAGAGATTCGGTATTTTACCGTGTTTTCCCCAAAATAAGACCCTGTCTTATTTTGGGGAAAACACGGTAAAATACCAAATCTGTCCAAATCAAGCTGATTACTCCATTCTTTGGGAACTTAAGAGTTGCAGTCTTAACTGTATTACCATGTTTCCCCGAAAATAAGATAGGGTCTTATTTTCTTTTTTCTTTTGACCCACGAAATATGGCCTTGGCCTTATTATCGGAAAAGTCTTATTATTTTTCAGGTGCAGGAGGCTCCTAAACATAGGCCCGCTGCAGGGGGACTGGTGCCGGAGCACCGACCAGCTGCTTTGCCAGTTCCGCTCAGGCTGCTGCCTCCAGCAATCGTGTCAGCTTTTAATTTGCTTCCTGTGCAAATAGCATGACGTGAGGTGAGGGGGGGGCAAACGGTGGGGCAACATGACCCACGAGCACCTGCCATCCACCCAGAACAGCCTCGCAGAGGCCGGTCCCACAGATCATAGCTTGCGTGCCCCTTCTCTTGGTGGCGGCCGTAAAGTGAGGCCACAAATAAACTCTTGCCATCCCTAGCCCTGTTGACCTGGGGGGGGACGGGTACTGGCACCGGAGCTCCAAGCAGTGGCCAGTGTGGGCTGTCTCCGCAGCCAGGAAGCAGGATCTGCGTGGCCGGTTCTTGCCTGCAGCTTTGCCAGCGAGGATCAGGTCAGAGCCGCTGCTGCCTAAGATCAGCAGGCCAGATTCGGTGAGCCAGACACATCACTTCCACTCAGGAGAAGAGAGAGAGGAGGTGCTGCGAGAGCCCATTTCTGATGTTCTTCTCCTCCTGAGCGGCAGCAGCATGTTTAGCTTCCCGAATCAGGCTTGGCGACCTCGGCCCATGAGTGGCAGGGGGAGTGGCAGGTGGGGAGGCAGAGAAGCAAGAATTCTGCCACTCGCCCAAACCCCAGATCTCCTGTTTGCCCTGCAGGCTCTTCAAGAGGAAGGCGATTGAGCTTTTGCAATCCAAGCCAGTACTACTTCTTCTGCTCCCCTTTCCTACACCCTGGAGCTGAAGCAGAGAACAAAAGGATGGCTGGGAAGTTTAAAAGAGAGAATCCAAATCTACACAATATTAAAAAATTAAAACAGTGAAAAATTATAATAAAGTTAATAAATGTAAATATAAATTAACATTTAAAAATGAAACAAACAAAAAAATACACACACACACACATGCCCCTATTCTTACAAACATTGCCCATGGCATGATGCACAAAACTTGCATCATACCAAGTTGAACTGACAGAAGTTCTGCATCCCTTACTTGGTATTATATTTTGTTCAAAAAACCAGGGTTAAAAGGATCTGGTTTCACATTGTGTATTAAAGTAGATTGTGCAATGTTTGCCCAATTGAAGTGTAACATGTTGATCCAAAATTAATCCAAAAGGTTCACCTATATTTACTTACAATTGCCTCTCTTCCTGGTAATTTAAAAATACTTACAGAATCTCTGAATCAATTCACTTTGTATTATCCTATAATTTGGAAAAGGCCTGAGTAACATTGGTAATAGTTTTTATTATATTTTGATTCACGTAAGATCTTTCCCATGTCTGGAAATGAAGCCAAAGTAATGAAAATATATTAGTGATGCTTTGGATTTGTTATTTGCTCCACAAAACCTATATGAAAATGCATTTATAAATGTGTAATTCACCATTCTTATATTTTTTTTCCTGTAGGTCTATGTTTAGATTGCTACACATCAATGTTTTTAATTCATCTACTTCTTCCTTCTTCATTTTAGAGATTATAAATCCATAGATGCCTTAGGTCCATTTTCTCAATTAAATGGAATAAGAAATCTTGTTTTGATATGATCTGATAATAATTTATGTTTGTGTATTGGCATAATCAATGTCCACCAGTAACCAATAAGGGAATAAAGAGAAAAGTACGAACATGTGTATGTTGCAATCTAATCTTCAAACTAGCTTTCACCAAGCTAATTTCCATGCCCAGCCATAGATAAAACAGAAAAGAACACAATTCAAACTTACTGTATTAAAGCATATGTAAAGTGAATAAGGGAACATTAATGCATTCCTGAAATACAAACTGTATAGTTCAGACAGTGATTCCCAAAGGAAGCAGCTCTTTTGGTATTTGTCATGTATCTCATTCTAGTTTAGTCATTTTTATCTTTAAAGAAAGCAAAGATTTTTGGCATCATGAATGTTTAGTTTCTAAAATAAATGAGTGGAGTTCTCAGTACTTGAATTCTCATGTGTTATTCTAGCATATATTTCTGTGAACTCCATGATAATGGAGATTTAAGTGGTTCTCAGAGTCAACTCTATCACATAAAAAAGAGATACCTCTGTTTAATATCATGTGGTGCCGCTATGAAACCAGAATCAATACAATCTTTTTAAGACTAGCATCAAATTCCCTTTGAGGTAATTTACTGGAGTAATATATCAATGATTGATGAACCTGAAATATGCAGTAGGACAAAATGGGCCAGGGACCTAAAATATTAAGAATTATTCATTCTCTTTTTCAGATACTCTTTTTTTCTTTTGAACCTCATTCTTCCTTTCTTCACACAGAAGATTCTTGATGAGTGAAGAATCTTCCCCACCTTGGCCAAATACAGATTGCTACATCTTGTCATCTTTTTTTCTTTTGGAATATTAATAACCAAATTGGAACACATATAAGCCAGTCTCTCCAACTTGGTACTCCACCATCCATACTGGACTATGTTTCTCCATTATCACTATTTAATACGGGTGCTGATTTATGCTACAGATAATAACTTAGCATATTTATGTTGTTTAATATAAAAGAGGAATTATGTCTACATCAAATATAGCTTTAATTTCCATGTAAACCAGCATCCTGATATGTGAAACCTACAACTTCCAATTTAAGAAAG
The DNA here is from genome assembly GCA_032468215.1 of Stegonotus admiraltiensis. Taxonomy (NCBI): domain Eukaryota; kingdom Metazoa; phylum Chordata; class Lepidosauria; order Squamata; family Colubridae; genus Stegonotus; species Stegonotus admiraltiensis. The sequence goes on along the minus strand of JANHZT010007337.1, from coordinate 9,899 downwards.
AACAGCCTAATCTGATTAGCTGGAAAACATGTAATAGGATTCTGATTAAAGCTACAGATCATTTCTGAAGGGCAGTTTTAGATGAGACAGTAATTTAGGAAACATTTTATAGCATCAAGCATTTATTTCTTACTCTTATACACAGAGTAGAATTTAATATTAATGCTATTAAAGGAACCAAAAAATATTCTCAAGAAAGTATTGCACTAGCACTACTTTTGGAATACGCATGTATCAGAGTTTATTTTGCTTTGGTTTGAATAATATATAAGCATGATTCAAAAGGCTGTATTTCACTTCTTTTCCTGCAAGAGCCCACATGAGCTCTCATCACCCATCTTAAAATACGATTCTTATCTATCCTATCCTATCCTATCCTATCCTATCCTATCCTATCCTATCCTATCCTATCCTATCCTATCCTATCCATCCCCAACCCCCCAGTCTCTATCTATCTGTCTGAATTATATTGCCACCCATCTCACACTAGTGATTTTGGGTAGCACACAAAGATTAAAACCCACGCAAGGTTAAAATAACAAACCTCAAGTTGTAAAAACGACATCAGCAACAGAGCTTATCTAATCTCCTGGGATGTTATCCTTCTTTTGTATTCAATGTTGGTCAGATCACACTTAAAATATTTTGTCCAGTTCTGAGCAGGATATTTTAGTAAGAATACTGAAAAACTGAAGCATGTCTTATGGCTCTTCCATGCTCATCTTCGATTCTGCCACCCACCTTATACAACTTCTTCCTCTTATTCCCTCAATCTTGCCAAAACATAGCACTTTTTCTAGTTCATCTTCTTCCCACATCAAAGTAACTTTTTATTTGCTGATAAGTGTTTTAAGTGAATAATCAACCTTTATCTGGTACATCTGCTTTTTGCACTGCATAGTGCTCTTAACTTAACTTGATTCCAAACCCATACTTCAAAGATATCTATCATCTTCCTCTCAATCTTACCAATATACTTTAACGATTCCAATAGTGTATGTGTGCATATATTTCAGAAATCAAAAACGACCCTTTTCTTTATGATCTTGTTTAAATTTGCCCTTGCTTTCCTTAAGATTAATCTCCTCTTTATTTTTCAAGCACACTGTCCATCTTTATCTATTCCTCAGGGTAACAAAACAAAATTAGCTATGACTTTCACTTATCTGCCATCAAGTATTACTTCACTAAGCATGAAAGATGATATTACCTTTGGCTCTTAATATTTAACTTTAACCCAGATTTCACTTTTGTTTGTTTTACTTTCTTAATGAGATACTCTCAGTCTTGTTTTGTTTTAGGTTACAAAGTATTGGCATTTGCATATCTTGAACTGAGTTTCAGTCTCCAATTATTAACACCGGCTGCCGTATTTTCCAATCATGCTTTTCTTATGATATATTCACTATATATACTAACTAGACATAGGGATAGTAAACATACTTGTTTCATTGCCTTCCATATTTTGAATGATTCTATTTCTTCAAATTTAATTGTTAAAATAGCTTTTCTATTTCAAAAATTTCATAGGAAAACAATCAGGTGTTCTGACACTTCCATCAGCCTTAATTCCATATTCTGACATGATCAACAGAGTCTTTTGTAATCAATGAAGCAGAAAGTCTTTGTTGTATTATCTTTTCTCCATTATCTATCACATATTAACCATCTAATTTTGTCCTTTTCAGATACCTGACATTTCTCTACATAGATTAATTTTTATTTATGTTTTAGGCAAAACATCTGATGAAGAATTGATGCAATTCTTCCATAATTTGCAAGTTCTCTTGCAACTTCTTTATAACAGGTGGCTTTTTCCCATCTCTAACCCATATTTTTTTCTATATTTCTCTACATATAGTTTAAGGTGCTTTAACCATCTCTTATCCTGCAATTTTAAATAGTTCTGTAGACATTTTATTTGTGCCTGTTTATTTTCCTGCTTGACAGCTGGTCTGTTGCTAGGCCTAAAGCAGTTTCTAATGGAGCAAGGTCCTGAATATCTTCTCCCTGTACAAATGATTCTATAATCTTGTGTAAAGGATTTAAATGTAGTTTTTCTACATTGAGTTTCCCTTAAAATTAAGAATTTTCATAATCATTTCCCCCAATGTTGTGTTATTTCTTCTTTCTCAAATGTCAACGTTTTTGATTAATAGCAAGTAAGAATAGCTGGCCCCGTTTTACCTTACCATATTTTCTGAAAACAAAATAATCCAAAAAGACAGTTTCATAATTTCTTGAGATGACTGTTTGGCAAAGTCTGCCTTCCAACAGATGTCAAGTTTATTGAAGTCCTCCATCACTACTCCTTGATGCCATTTAAAAAAAAATACTTCAATTTGTTTCTTGAAAATATAATCCATAAATTCTTTCTAGTTGGGCAGGTAATATTAGATATCAAGAATAACAAAGTCTAGAATCAAGTGCACATACACAAACAATATTTTTAAACCTTCTTTTTTCTGAGGATGCACCAAAGAAACATGATAGCAGGGTATTTTTAAGAACACCTTAATGTAAGTAAGAACCAAATCCCATGCACATCGTGTCCAATCAGGAAAAAAAATCTTGTAAATATATACAAAGACTTTAAAATGCAGGCCTTAGATAGGAAGGCATGTCTAATAGATCTCAAAGTTTTTTGTAAAGGTCAGTTTTATTAACAATGCAAACAAGCTTGTTAAAAGTTCAGTCTTCAAATCAGAAAAAGCTTTTAATAGGTATAGCTTCGCTTTCAAAACATCTTCACATTCAAAATTAAGCACTTGCATAATTTAAGAAGAAACTCTTGAAAGAACACTTTGGCAAGAAACAGAAAATAGCAGGATCAACTAGAAATGGACATATACCCAGGCATATCTATTACTCCATCCCTAATATAGAAGCAATTACTTTATATATTTGCACTTTCTGTAATCATCTTTCCTGCTTTCCATATATTTCCGTCTATCCATAATATGTTAAGTTTTCCTCAAGATTGTTTTCTGTCATTACAATAATAACCATAAAACTGATTTTGAAAAATTTCATGGGTGACATAGGTGACGACAACGGGACTGGTTCAATAAATTGCATATGGACTATATATTCCGGGTTACTGATTGCTGTGACTTTTCTCCTTTGTCATACTATATACTTTCTATATGCACCAAATATAGTTTGCTGGGTTTTTAAATGTTGCATTAAACATTAAGCAATCTTATATTAGGTACATTTTCTAAGCATCCTGAAGGATATTCAGTTTGCAAACTCTTTTTCAACTGAAAGAATCTCCACATATTTCAGTTATTGGGCAATGATGACTTTGATACTAAAAGCAAATGAAGTAATAAGTTTTTTGCTTTGTAAGTTTTTATTTCATCAAATATATATAATAAGTCTAATTTTGGTATGAATTTAATTCATATGGTTATTGCTATCATTTCACTAAAGACTTCAATGTTTTGGGAATTTTTTACACTCCTACTAAATATGGAAGATAATCAATAAAAACAAAAATAGAGCACAATAATGAGTATGTAAAGATATCTGCTTTACAGGAAAACTTTCCTTTACAGGAAGAACAGTTGAGGATCCCAAACCAAAGAAAAATAATCACAAGATGTGATTAGAAGATTAATGTGTTAAGTCAGAAAGGTCTAGCAGAACTTGAAAAGGCTGGTTTCTTCTGTACATGTCTGTAATGGTATGTGGTAAAGACTTTGAGAGACATATTATTGCTTAAGGTAGGAGTCCCCAACCCCCGGTCCATGGACCGGCACTGGGCCACAGCATGCCAGAAACCAGGCCGTGCAAACAAAGCCCCATCCACGGGATGCAGACAACATGCAAAATCATGCCCACTCCGGTCCATGGAAAAACTTCTTTCCACGGAACCAGTCCCTGGTGCCCAAAAGGTTGGGGGCCACTGGCTTAGGGAATGGTTAGATAAGAGACAGTGTAGCCTGCAAGGGCATACAGTTGGAGCAAGAGGCCTGAAGGGACCCTCCCTACGTTTTTAGGCTGTAAAGATGACAGTAGCAGTTACTTTCAGACTTCCAAGATTCTATTAGTTTTATAGTACAATAAACAGAATTACTTTATTGGTTGTATTTCCTGTCTGGTCTACCTGGTAAGGCTGACAATCTCTGATTTTGATGATCAATGAGCCAAAAGTTTAACAATAAATCTTAGACTGGACATAGACTGAATTCTACAACTTAAAGGAGGTCAGCCCCAAGAGTCAGCAGAAAGATGGTAAATTTTCACTAACTTCTACCGCTCCTCCCTCCCCTGCAAAGGAAATAATCAAAAACAAGAAAACTGCAGAAATACTGTGTGAATATTAGGCATCTAAAACAGAAATACATTTTAAGGAATATTCAAAAAGAGACCTATAACATTCTTGCCTTATAAAGTAAAGGAGTAAAGGAGAAGAATGAACAATATTTATTTGAGCAACGTTGCAAATTATCAGTTCTCCATCGAAGCACATTTCTGTATGTTCTAGCTCAGAATTCATCAGTAGCAATTACTCCTTTGAGTAGACATTATGTGTCAAAAGGGAAGAATGAGCTATTTTAATATGGAAATACTTTCTGTTATTAATTGGCAACTGTTATTAACTACCAACAGGTACATAAATTTCCACTCAGAAGTGATCTTCAAGAAACTCATTCTGAATTGAATGATTATGTGCAATTTTACTGTATGAATTTATTACATCAAATAACAGACAAAATTGTATGTCGATCCTATAGGATTCAGCAATTTCTATTACTGACTCAATCAGTTTTTAAATATTTACTGGACAATAATAATTTATCTGCCATCAAATAAGCTTTGGCTTCCATAAATACCCCCAAAAGAAAGGTAAATTACAACTCTAATGGAATTGTACTGTAATGGAAACAATCAACTTACCAAAATAAATTAAAATAGTATATAATTGGGAACATAAGACAAAAGTATAATTAACAAAATCTTCATGGCATGAAATGCTTTCATAGTTTATGCACCCAAGAACCTTAATTATGAAACCATAATGAGAAAAAAAGTTTACTATTTTAACTGAATTAGCTATAATTATGTTATTGTAAATTATTTCCATGTAGTTTTTTATATCTTCCATAAATTATTTTATGTTGAATATTAAATATTCAATTAATATCCTATAAGGTCATTATAGTGCTATTCAAAATAGTACCCAGATTTAAGAATTGTTTTATATGCAAACTGGTCTCACATTATATAATATAAATCTTTTATCTCCTTAATGGGAACAGAGAAGAAAGAATTTGAGCCTTAAAATAAAAAAAGGTTGAAGAGAGACAGCACCCTCCAGTGGTCAAATGTGAAAAATACAATAACAAGCCTTTTGTGTTGAAATTCTAGTACATCCAGACATACAAGTAAACCCACAACTAATGGAATTCAATGAACACCATTGCATTCAACGTTTGTTAATGGCAAAACCAGCCTTTACAATGTTAGTTTCTGTATATGTATAAATCCTAATCCTATATTTACACATTAATATATGTGTGTAAAACTATACTTATTTTTCCATTAATCCATTAAATCAAATAAAATTATTTATCAGCTTAGATTTATAAGCTTATAGTTCCAAATTGTATAAATCAGTAGAAAAGTTTCCTTATTCCTTCCAAAGTACAGCTTGCAAATTAAGAACCAACTCTATTAATAGGAATTTGTCTTCTTCTCTAGTACAAATTCTAGGTATGAATTATTATTCCCTTTTTTGCTGTCAGCATCCTTCATGATTACATGCACACTGATAGGAATTTGGGTAAACACTAATCTCTGCTAAACCAAATTTTAGAGAACCTGGTGAATATTAATATTTTTGTTATTTTGGTAAACTAGAAACCATAGAAATTTTTGTGTGTGTGGCTGGTCCCAATTAGTGAAAATAGCCAGCAGTCAGCTGAGTTTGATCTGCTTCAGTTACTATATATTTCAGGGGTGTCAAATGTGCGTTGTCACGGTGGCGTCACATGACGTATCGTGACTATTTCTCCCTTTGCTAAACTGGGTATGGGCGTGGCCAGCATGTGACACATCCGGCTTGGGGGCTGGGAGTTTGACAGTCCTGTTATATTTAGACCGAAAATAACACATAACTTTCATAATAGTAGTCCTTTTAAAGAATTCCATTTTTACTAATGAGTAAAAGTAGCAAATTCAAAGATTTTCATTACACTATGAGATATGCTGGGGGAAAAACCCCTTTTCCAGTATTGGAAACTTGCCTCTTCCTTATTTTTTTATATAATTTTTATTTTTATTTAATGCTGCCCAGAATCACTTCCTAAAGGATATACATGTCCTGTAAATATGAATAAAAAATGAATAAACCATCATCACGGTTCCTATATTTGCAATAAGGACAACTATTTGAGAACTATAACTGTCATGGGGGATTCAATTTAGCATGCTGCTCTAATAAATACAGGTCAGAATTATTGAAATCAACTGTACCTGACTTAATCCTGTTGGATGTTTTTGTATATTCTCTAAATTTGTTTGCTTTTTCTTGCCCCCTCTTTTGACTGCAGAGGTATTTCAGCTTCCTCCATCTGCCAATCTCTTCTCTATCTCTGCCCTTTTGACTGTCCTGCATGGTGACACTTCTTGGCCCAGCAGTGCTGCCATCAATGCTAGAGCTGAAGAAGGTCCAGGGCCTTCTGCAATGTCAGCCAGGCACCCATCCCTGGGCCTCTATTTCAGCCCCAATGCCACTGCAGAATGACAACACAACCCTGGACTGGTGTCAGCCACCTGGCACCACAGCATAAAGTTGCTGCCGCTCCCACCACAGGCCCTGCCACCCTCGACTGGCCTTCACCATCTTCTACCTGCGGCAGATGAGGCATGCCCGGGTTCACCCTATGCAAAACAGCTGCTGGATGTGGCCAGGCCTTCTTCCTGAGGCCATTCATGCCCTTCTCCAAATCACATGCACATTTCTCCAAATAATTCACTGCCTTCTCAAGATGCCACTCGTGATGCTTCCGAGGCCTTCCAAAAGCTTGCTAGAAGGCTGTGCCCACCCTTTTGCAAATCATTTGTGGGCATCACCAAATTGCATGCTGCTTTCTAGTGGTGCTTTTGTGAGGAGTGCTACTAAGTAATGCTGTTGTTCAGAGTGACCAAAAGGGTAGAGATTGGGGGGAAGGGAGAGGCAGGTGGAGGGGAGTTCACCAAAGGCAGTACCTTATCTAACCAAAGCTTGGGACTAAGGGGAAGGGGCAAGTTGGGAACACCTCCATTGCTGTTGCTAAACAATGCATGGGAATGGTTCAGATTAGGTCCCTGCCTTGCAATCAATGAGATTCAGTTAAGGATGGCAACAGGAACTGCCAGCATTCCCGTTGCTGAACAATGTATTCACGTGACATCTTGCTTTACGACCACACGACAAAAATAATCTAATTCCAATTATTCTCATAACCCAGTACCTGTTGTCAACTCTGAACTATCGTATGTATGTTTTTCACTATTGTGACTTATTCCTTGTTGAATGTCATAAGGTTTAATTATTCATCATCAGCACAACTCCGCAAATATCTGCAATATCAATCTTCAGTCTAATTTCCTAATTCCAAATGACTATGCCTTTGTTTTCTTTTCTTTTCTCTGTGCACACACATTTGCAGTTATTGTTAATGCATATTAGTTAAAACATGGACTCAAGTAATATTTAAGAGGCCATAAGTGCTATAACTTTATTTAATCTGGTGATAGGCCCTCTACAACATGACATTCAGTATGTATCATATTTTCGGCAAATACTATTTTTATTTTCAGCATAATTATAATAACTTCCCTAAAAGTAATAGAACATTTTATAATTATAAACTCGGTGGTACAGGCAGAAGTTAAAATCCTATTTTGCTAGATAAAATCACAATTCAGAGTAATTTGCTACTGTATATTTTTCTGTGCTTTTGAATTGTAAAAAGAAATATTAAAGAACATTATTTAACCAGGAAAATAACTCAATATTTTTGCTAATTGTATATTAATGCATATAAACTATCAACATGCTATATATTTATTATTAATCCTGAATAAAAGTCAGTAGGGTAATTAATTACACTAGAATGCCAATTCAACTCTTTCAAATCTTCTATGTAAAATATCTCTAGAAAGCAGGTCTGATCAAATGAAGTCTTATTGTAAATTGTTAAATGCTATCTCCTCTTCATGCCTGCCTTAAGAAGGGCACTCATAATCATATGAATTAAGAACGTTATTATTTTGACTGGTGGCAATTTAAAATGTACCAGAAAAAGTTAAAATAATTTCAGACATTATGCCACAACCATTTTTGATCATGCAATAGTTTTTTATCCTCATAGTTCCTATGCTCTTTTCTATGAGATGATGCATAAGTTGAGGTAAAATAGAAAGGTGTCAAAGTGAGAGACAACATTTTCCTAAGCATTTAATGAGATCTCCAGAGCCAAAGGCAAACCAGCAACAAATCATAACTTTTCACATATTGAAAAAGGGCAGGAATTAGGGAGAAGAATGTCGGAGGACCCTGTAGCTTGTCAGCTGGAATTAATTGAATTTATCCATGCCAAGAAAACCTTCCTTTTCTAAATTAATGTTTTTACACTGTGAGAATTCATGGTAGCAATTTCATCTGGATTTTTAAAGAAGTATTTGTTGTTTGTTATTCTGTACTTATGAAGAAAATCCCATAGGAGTAAAACAAGGAACAAAAAGGAAGTCTTCTAAAAAGATACCATTTAATTTTTCACTCTTCCTTTTTATTATTAGAATGTTTCTATCCTTTAAGCAAAACATTTAATTTTTTCACTGTCACGATTATACTGTATAGCAACAACATAAATACAATTAACCCTAACCCTAGAATTACCGTATTTTTCAGAGTACGCACCGTTCCTCCCCTCAAAAGAGGGTGAAAATCTGGGTGCGTCTTATACTCCAAATATAGCCCTGCCCAGCTTCTCAAACGGAGGTTTCAGAGGCTGAAAAAAGCATTAGAAACAAAGCCCCCAAGCAGAGCTTCAGAAAAGAAGCCCCCAAACAGAGTTTCAGAGGCTTTTTTTCTGAAGCTCTGTTTCAGAGGCTTTCATTGGCAGGGAAAAAGTTTTTTCTAAAACGGAGTTTCAGAAGTTTCAGAGGCAGAAAAAAAAAGAAAAAAAAAGCAAGGCACAGAGCTCACAACCAAAGAATCTGTTACTAAAATTCCCTTCTGAGAACAGCTGATTGGGGGTATTCCAGGAGGCTGATCCATCTGCCAATCAGCTTTTTTCTTATTTTCCTCCCCAAAAACTAAGGTGCATCTTATACTCCGGTGTGTCTTATACTCCGAAAAATACGGTATATTAGAAAAGAACATCTTAGAACTGATTCCTTTGTTTGGCACTATCATTAAAAAAAATTATAATTATAAATTCTTACCATAGTTACAGTTATACAATATGGTGCACTCATAAAATGGCTTTGGGGAGGAAAATATGAACTACTCCCATGTTATTGTCTTGTACAATCTTTGAGTTTTATCAGTTTACAAACAAATATAATGAAGTAAACACAACTGCTTTGCTTGTTCTGTTTTGACAATCCAGTCTGGTTACAAAAAGCTGTATTTAGTGCATCCAACCATCCTAGCAGAATTCTAATAATTATTAAGATACCCTATGAAAACATCATAAAAAAAATAAATGTACTGCCATTATTGATATAATGTTGGAAAACATTCGTGCCACAAGTTCTGGGAAATCAAGCTTATCAATTTAATTATGTAAATTATATTTATTTATTTATTTATTTATTTATTTATTTATTTATTTATTTATTATTAAACTTCTATACCGCCCTTCTCCCGAAGGACCCAGGGCGGTGCACAGCCAAAGATA
>JANHZT010007334.1:41657-54220 GCA_032468215.1 Stegonotus admiraltiensis | reverse complement strand
GGCTTACAATGCATTAAGCAATAGCCTTCATACTTCTGTATATTTTTATACAAAGTCAGCTTATTGCCCCCTACACATGCCAATAGAAATAGCAGTAAAACATGAATGAGACATTCAAAACAATCCATTCCAAAATTTTCATTTTCCTTTCAAGAATGTAAAGTGGGGAGGAAATTCAAGATTGATGAAGACCAATCTAATTAAAATGAGTACTTTTCTGAACTCCTTTTAAGAATTGAAAGCTAAATCAGGGATTTAAATTAAATTACAAAATTATGTTAATTATCCTGACTTTGTCAATGTTACTCTTCAATATGGTCATGGAATCCCTATCTATGTAGAGACTATTATACCTGGACTGATGAAAATATTTTTTCTCTCACATTTCCAAAATCCAACCCTCCTTCAGAACTTTTTTAAAAAATGAAATAGATCGTGGGCATCAATGGATATTTTTTTTAAAATTCACCTATTCAGGATTGAATGATGATTCAGAAATGAAATCAGAAAAAAGCATACTGTAATAGACAAATGTTATTTGAATTAGAATGCCCAATCACACAAAATAAAGTATTTGTATGCCAATTTTTCTGAACTGTATCCTCAAAATAATTTGAATTCAAGATTCTCCCAAATTCTAATCTACCTTGGCCAACATGGTAAAAATTCTACAATTGTAATCTACAGATTTAGAAGATATTAGGTTGAAAGAAATTTCAATATTTTCTATGTCATGAAAACAAAGATGAATATGAAATTGTAATAGTGCATTACATGTATACACATACATGCATTTTCAGTTTCCTTTTCTTTTTTGCTACATCCAGGGAAAAAAAACCTTCTCACCTAAACAATAGATGAGATAAGATTTTCAATCACCTTCTCTAACACAATAGGAACAGAAAGGGAACATTTCCTGCAAATCATAATGTTTGAATTTTTCTATTTGTAAAATGTGTTTTATGAATTGTGATACTTTTTGCTATTTGTAGCCCAATTGACATGTAGCATTTTTTTTATTTATGTGCAAAGTATTACACTATGTGTTTATGATATTTCATTGTACCATATTTTCTATTGTATTCTCAGAGGTTTATTTCTATTTGTTTTTCACAAAATATGGAACTAGTCCAATAGCACTCTGTAGGGTTTTTTTTTCCTGCTTAGCAACTATGCTAATAAATAAAATTACCAGAATAGATTTCGTGCAGTGTGGATTGAAAAAATAAGTTTCAAGTGAATGAGGAAAAAAGTCCTTCTGAAGTCTGGGCACTAATATTTATTTGCATTTAAACCTGCTTTTCTCCAAAAAGTACATGGAGTAGAGAGCAATAAATTTGTAAAAAAAATGCATAAAATAAAATTAAAGCCAGCATTTCTTACTATATTACAGATTATACAATAAAGATTGTTATCAGCGTTATCAGATGACTTTTTGTATTACCAGTCTTCTGTAAAACGATGGCTTTCTCCTATTTTCTGATATTCTAAAGTATTGCTTGACACTTATGGATAAGGCATTTTTTTTTTCAAAAGAGAAATATATATTGAAAGACAGTGGTTTTATTATTATTATTAAAGTTTCCTCTAGAGATTTTCTCTTTTTTGTTTTATTAGGATTTGGCTCTGTAGTAAAAAAATACCTAGGTCTTTACAAATATTGGGATTTCGGCACTGAAACAGAACTATGCAGAAAATGGCATTCACTGATCTGTCTATAGGGATAAGAACTCTAACACATAAACATTTCAACACAAAAAGATTACTTACTTACTTATTTTTCCCTCCAGAGATTTTTGTACTCAGAACGAGTTCATTTTCTCAGCAGGAAATGTGGGTTTCTGGCTTTCTACTTGCTTCACATCAGCTGTCCTCTTGAGATACGGTAATGACATCAGATATAAACTATGGTACCGCATCATAAACTATCACTACCATGACAGATAGAAATACCGGAGAACTTGCTGGTGGTAAATCTTGCTTAAGAAAAGCGATAATTTTAATTGAAAGCTGTCTGTTTATCTTGAAGGAAGGTATTTTCTTTGCTATATTTCAAGAGATGACAATGATGTTTTCTTTCATCTCAAAAAACAATCTCAACTGTGATGAGGTACTCTTCATTTTCATGGTAGATTATACCCAATAATCACTTACAAACTCAACAAGACCCAGGACATTCAGGCAACAGAGAATGTTGTATACATAAGAACAAAACTCATTATTCTGTCTAAATTAGATCATGAGGGTGATAGTTCCATAATGCTTTGATTAGAAGGCATGCAACATATTAATTCGGTTCAAGTGTTATGCCTGCAGAGAGAATCCCAGCACATGTATAATCCCTAACCTACCCAAATCAGTCACAACTTTCCCATAGGAAAGTCTCAACTGTTATTTACTTATGTTAATAAGCACTTTCTCGGCCCTGTAAAAAAGGAATATGTCATACCTTTGTGTACCTGGGCATTCAGTGGAATTGCACACAGTCACTAAGTCTCTGAACCAATACAGCCTTAATTGAGAGTACATCTTAGAGTACTGAGTTGGATTTATGTTTAAGTCAACAGGTATAGAGCTGCATGCCAAATAAACCTAAGTATTCTAACTTACAGTAAGAGCACCTTGAAGGCTTATAATATTGAAGTGCAAATATATGCCAGCATTTTATGAAATAAATTGACAGAAAATAAATGTGTGGAGAATCACGACAAATCATTATGTCTTGGGATTTCACCCATGCACTTTATTTACAGGATTTAAATATATTTTTAAGTCTACAGCTATTATGGTTTTATTTTCTGCTTTATTCTCCTCAGTCATTTTCAGAACGTTACTGTTATTAACATTATGTACATGGATGCTTCATTGTGTTATTCCTTTTTTGGGGTAAGCAACATAATATAGAAATGACAAAGACTTGCTGTGGTTAAATTAAGCAAAATATTTTTTTAAAAAATGTGAATACTATTAAAGTATCTCTATAGGGGACATATAAAATAGTACAAAATAACAGCAGTGATAACATCTGCAACAACAACTGAGCCTTAACAAAAGTTTAAATAACAGAAAATATTTAATTCATAAAGGTTCTGTTGTCTAAAGTTCTTTCATAAACCATAATGTGCCCTAGATCAGCACAATAACACTCAGAGACAATTTTGTCCAGTGGTCCCACTAACTGTAAGTTTAAGAGAGAATCTTTCCTGTGGATCACTAGAAATCTCCTGGAGCTGCAGGAAACCCACAAGATACATTCTAATCAGTTCCCCATGTTTGCACAGGTTAGTAATTCTGGCAAGCTTCAAGGTGATCAGAAGACGGTCTGTCCATGGGACATGACTCATTGAAATGTCCTAAAAATTCAATAAATAATGTCCTGTCCTAATTTCCAGCTAGTTCCCAGTTGTTTTTGTCCTGGCTATTTTTAGATTATCAATCTTCCAGACATAGACCAGATGATGAGTTCCTCATCCTCTGAGTCTCTAAACTTGGTACTTTTTCCTTTATGGAGTCTCAGTCAGTTCTTTCAAGCAGAAGAGTCTAGGAAACCAATGCCAAGTATGTCAGTACTACTTCGGTTGTAAAGCTGTAGTAGCAGAATCTTGGAAGTATAATGTGCTTTTATGCCTTCCTCCCTTGCTCTTTGGGTGAACTAGAGAGAGGCTTATAAAAGATGCTTGCTTCTGCAACATTCTTGGCCTGGCTCAGGGCCCTTCTATATGATTGTTGCCTTATTAGCAATCATTCCTTATGTCTTTCAAGGCCACTCCCTCTATACCTCAGCAATACTTTTAAGCATAAATCTTTCTTGTACTTTCATTGCACCCAAGTGACTCATAAAATTTAATTAATTAATTAAGCTTGGAACCCCTGATAAATTCTCTTTTAACTTCTTTTTACAACCTTGTAATCCCTTAATTCAGAGTAGAGTTGGGGTGCCTGGATGGAGCTGAGCATTTACTGGTTGAATGCCTTCATACCCCAGGAGAGAAACATCTGTTCCAGGAGAGAAATATCTGCCACTACCTAGGGTTGAACTCTCAACCTTCTGAGTGGGAAATGAGTATCTTCACCATTAGGCCACCATGTTTTGCAGACTCCTGATATAGCCTATAAAACATAGTAAATTTATCCAGAAGATACATATGCAGGAAAAGTATTTTTTTTTTGTCTTAGTGACACAAAATTATCTGATTTACTAGAGAGCACTTTAATCTTCACTTAACTTTCTGGTATTTTTCTACACAAGATTTTAAGCATATGAATAATAACATGTTCATTTTAATTTGATTTATATTTTTAAGAGAAAGTTCATTGTGAGCATCTTCTCTTTTCCACTGGGGCAGCTTTTTCCCCCTACTTCATAATATTATATTTTGAATTTTATATTTGTTTGTTTTGCTTTAGGAGAATTTCCTTTGAGACCAATTATATCTTTTCTAAGGTAGAGTTTCCAGTACTGGATAGAACGGTTTCAGTATAAAGAGCTTGGTGTTCAATAAATCTGTTTCTTTAAATTCTCCTACAATTCTGCTAAATGTTTAATTCACTGTTTTCTTTATTTTATGCCACTTCTTAAAAGGTCAAATATATTATACACTAGACATGAAATATCTGCAGGAGAGGACAAAAAAAAAATCAAATGGGGCAAAAAAATCAACAAAATGATAAAAGGCTCCTGATTAGATACTTTTCTTTGTTCCACACAATTGTTCTGTTGCAGGATAATTGGCTATTTGTCCCTGCTATTTGCATAATTCTAAATAAAGTCAATATATGGCTATTTGACTTGTCAATAGCATTCCAAGTACCTGTATTTACAAACAAGGTTTGGATTAGTTGGGTGCATGGTTCTTTACCTTTTATAAGATATTTTGTTTTCCAGTCAGATACCACCACAAAAATATTACAAATTCAACAGGATTTATTTTTTTATTACTAGCTGCATTGTCTATGATTTCTTATCTGTAAATTGAGTCTGTAACTGGACACTGTCTGATAGGGCTGGTTCGTTCTTTCTTTCTTTCTTTCTTTCTTTCTTTCTTTCTTTCTTTCTTTCTTTCTTTCTTTCTTTCTGTACAAAACAATCCAATCATTTACCTTATAATGCCACTTGTGCATAATGAGCTGAATTAATCCTGTTTCAGGAAATTTCTCTTTAAATAACTCCATTGTCTTTTACCGTAGTAGTATTTTCAAAGACTTGAGAATGCAAATCATTGTGAAAATGCTCTCAACTGAATTTGTACCAGCAAAATAGTTTAATAAACGAGCATGGAAGCAAAGTGGGTGTGTATGCATGCCTTCCTAAAATAAAATCATTTCTGTGCCTACATCATCAATATTCTTTTTGATTCTATTGTGAAACACAACCATTGAGACAGAGCAGTGCTTCTCAGACTTGGCAATGTTAAGATGTGTGGACTTTAACTCCCAGAATTCCCCAGCCAAAATTGAAGTCATCACATCTTAAAGATGGCACATCTGAGAAACACTGATGTAAGAGCTACAGTAGGAAAAAAATCCATTAAAAAAATCCTTAAAATATCCCTACAGAAAATTCCAGTATGGAATGCCCACTCCAGTGGTGAGTTGCCCCCAGTTCGCACCAGTTCTATAGAACCAGTAGTAAAACTGGCAGGAGGCTCCGCCCACTGACCCCAACATCATCAAAATGCTTCTGCGCACGCAAAATGCTTCTGCGCATGTGCACGGCCCTGCTGCAAACCGATAGTAAAGGTAAGTAGAACCCACCCCTGGCCCACTCCTCAAATTTAAGCTATCTGCTACCTTCCTGCACACATGGTTTAGAAATCATTGCAGAAGTCATTCTCTGCATGCTTTCTTACTTTGTTTGAAGAAGAATAAAATATTAGAGTCTTCATGGAATTAAAATGGAATGTGTAGTTTAGTTGTAATGTCCGCTATGGTTTTTCAATCTATCCTAAACCGTTGCTTAAAAAAACAAACAAACCCAAATACGGTGTGATAACTACTCTTTCTTAGTAACATGCAAAGTAAAGAAATGCTTTAAAGAAAAAAAAAGCATTTACTTTAATTTTATGTTTTAATTCATTATTTTTATCTAACTTATTTTCATGTGTAAATATAACTATTACGCATTTTAGAATCTAATTCACAGACCAGTAAGTAAAAAAAATGCCTAAAATCTGAAGGGAAAAGGATTCTTAGTTTGTGCTAAAATGTGCAAACCACACTTATTAAAATAAAAATGATTGCATTTTTACTAAGGACAAAAAGATTGATATTTGGGTTAAGCCTCCTGTGGGAAGGTCTAACGTCCACATATCCTATTTATGGGAATTTTCAAGCTCAATTTACTTACATATTCGGTGAAGAGAAATAATTGTCATCATATTTCTTTCATTACATGATGCAAATGCTATCTCTCAAGTACAGAAATGTTTCTTCAAATTAGATGTCAGACAATGTGGCTGACTCTAATAGTTTGACCAAGCATTTAAAAGGCAATGAAAATATTTTCTGTGAACAAACATTTATGTACAATTTTGTTTTGTTTATCATTTTAAAATAAATATCTGGGAGATTTTTAGTAATGGACATTGCAATGTAATATGCATTTCTTATTTTTAAGACAAAAATAAATCTGAATCTCTTTGGTTTTCACAAGGACACTGAAATGTATTTCTTGTTCATTGTTTGGTACAGCCCGACCTTCTACTCATTTCTTCATCTCCTATTGTAACAAATACCCCAGCATTCCAGTGCTGAATTATTATTATTTTGCTATTGTATCAGTAAAAGAATAGTTCTCTTGAATGTTAGATATGTTGAGAGTCAAAGGTTCAGCATCTAGACATTTTCACCTTTTGTTTCTGCATGTATATCCCCATTCTTTACTTTCACTTTGAACTCCAGTTTGCTCTTTTCTGTCAGAATATCTCTAGCTCAATTGTAGAGGGAGTTATAAAATGACACTTCCTGCTCTTAGTCAGCTTACAAGTGACTTCTAAAGTCATTCTGACTTTTAGTTCCTGTCCAAGAAGCATCTGAGATACCATGTATTGGCAAAAGTGCATTGAAAATTATTAGTTTGGATATAAAAAGAAAATTAATAAACTAAAAATTTATAAAAATTTATAAAAATAAATAAAAAATTAATATCAGATCAGACAGCCTAATCATCTATAAGAACTTTTTTATTTTGAAATTTTAACCTCAATTGCATATATACATACATACATATATGACATATGACATAAGACATATGATATATATTAAAAGGGGAATCTTGACTTTTTTACTGTATCCTGTGAACACTCCCTGACTTCCATCCTCTCCAGGCCTGGCGAACAGGATTTCAGAGCCAAATAATCTGAGATGCTCTAAGAAACAATTTAATCTTTAAAAAGGAGTGCATTTTAAAAACATCAAAAATAAACAGAAGGGTTTTTTAAATAAATAAATGGATCAGCTTGCATCCAACTATTCTTTTATGAATCAAAGTCAGAATTTATCAAAAGTTACTTTGTCTTTCCAGTACAATCACCCATGCCTTTTTTGTCCTTCCTTTAGATAAGTCTTCTTCTGAGAAAAAAAGCGAAAAAGTGAGGTAAAGTGTCTTTAATTCCTATTCAATATTGTTGCAGCTTAGCACGAGTTCATAGAACTTCCTTCAATTTTTCAAGGACAAAGAAATACAAAGTGAATTGGGAGACTCAATCTATTTGAAACTAATGCTCTACTTGGAAGCAAATTGCTATTCTAAAACAGCCTAGCCTCTGCCATCAATGCTGGTTTCGTTCAGGTGGAAATCACAGGCTTCCTTTACAAATCCTTTGTCTGAGACCATTCTTAAAACAGCTTTCTGATTTTACACTGATTTTAGACATTTGCACAATTGTTTAAAGTTATCAAAGTTTTGCACCCCAGATATGGTAAGTCTATATTCAAAAGTAACAATAATGAAGATTGATCTGTAACTTGCATTCAAACATTATCTTTTAAAACATTTGTATTAAACTCAGATGGCAATATCTGGCTAGCTTTGTCTGGGCTTAGAAACTAACAAAGCTAGCCTAGACAGCATACGCAAAGGAGCAGTGGTGGGATTCAAGTAATTTAACAACCAGGTCTCTGCCTGAATGATTTCTTACAACAATCAGTTTGCCAAACTGCTCAGAAAGTTAACAACCAGTTCTCCCGAAGTGGTGCGAATTGGCTGAATCCCACCACTGCAAAGAAGCCAACCTAGAAATACCAAGGCTGTTGGCTAGATTGAAATGTTGAAAATAAAAAAAAAATGTGTAAGAAATCAATTGTTAACCACTTTCACACTATTGCTAGAAAAAAAGGCATAGATATCCATGAATTCAAGGAGTCAAACTGAGTTGAACTGAAAAGAGACTTTAAAATAAGTCTTGAAGCATTTTGAATGATCCGGTTCCTTCCTAATATGGAAATTGATTTATATTCATGGGTGTATGCACACACACACACACACACACACACACACACACATGACAGACAGAGAGGATGTTTATCCCAAATAAATACCTGCCAATACCTATAATATCCAAGAATCTTAAGCAATACATTCAATTATGATTTATATTTCAGCAAGATTTGGAGAGCTGCAGATTCACCAGCCCAAAGCCAATCATAAAAATGGATGCAACCAATTGGAATATTAATTTAAATAAATTAATTTGTTGAAGGCTGCATCAGCCATCCAAATGTGTAAAAATAAGGTTAAAGTAAATGCAGTTTTCCTTATCCTTGCAGATACTCTTATTTTTTTAAAAAATATATCGAACAATGGGCATATTGTTAATAATTTTCTGAAGTTGGAAGGAGGAATTGTATCAAAATTGTGCTTGTGTTTTAAAATATATTAAATTTAGGAAGTTTACCAGACAATTTCGTACTCCTCATTTAGCCAATAAAACTTTATGTCTAATATGTCATGAGATGCCTTTAATTCAATGGGAGATAATTCTAGGAATCACAGAAAGCTCTAGAACTGAGAAAGTGATGGGAAACTTTGCTTCTCTAAATTTACCTTGAAATCTGAAACATATGTGATTTACGTTTGACAGAGTAGAGCAAAAGTGGGGGAGATAAAAAGAAACTATACCATTTCAGTTATTTTACTTTTTAAACTGCCAAACTTCCTTTAAATCTTGTCAGAAGAAACTTTTTCGATGGGCCAATTAAAATTCTGATTGAATATGGATATAAGCAGCCTGAGAAGTCAACCCTTCGTTAAGTGATCTTAATCATCAATACTGTATGCTTGAATTTCACCATTGCATGTAGTATTGTTCCTGAGAATGATTTTTGTTTTAACTCTAGACATTCCAAAGACATCTTTGGAGTAATAAAGTAAGCTCCTACATTGTGTTTTTTTCCTTCCCTATTAAGGTGATTGGTACTGACAACACTGATCAGCAGTTCATAGGTGAGTAAGAGAAAGAGAGATTGCAGAAAGACAACTGCTCTCTCAAGACTTTGCTGATGAGGGAATATTAAAGAACGATCCTGTGAAATTATTCACCTGTCAAGCTCCAACTACAGCCCGCTCAAGCATGCTTATGATTTGTATTGTGGTTTCCTAAATTGAATGTAAAGTCACATTCACTTTAGGATGATCTGATCGGTACACAGGAATAGTGACCATCATTTTGAAAGATTGTTCTCTTTGTTATTGAAAGCTGAAATCCATACCATGTGGGATTGAATAACAGACCAGGAATTATTATGGTATAGATCTGAAAGGAATTTTTAGGAATGAGAAAAAACAATCATGACACAACTTTATCATGGTCATAGATCAGAATTCAGACAAAACAAATATACAAAATAAAATAACTTAAAAACTATAAATAATAGTTATAGAACTAAAACTAATAATAAAAATAAAACTTAACAATTAAATAAAGTTGTCATTATCTACGTATATCAGGCTTAAATCCTTCTTATCCTGTTTATTAACATTTGTATATTGTTCATACTTAAATAGGTAAGTTGAAGTTTTTGACTACTACTTTTTTGTTTCAAATCTCTCTCTCTGTCTCTCTCTCTCTCTCTCTTACAGGTAAAATTTATAATGTACAGATATATGCTTACTTTTGCCTGATCCACTTGGAGATAACTTCTGGATAATGGTATTTTATATGTGTTTCTCCAAGACTGCTAAAGATAGGCCATTGAAATGGGTTTTGGAGCAAGACTACTAGCCTACTAACTACTTAATGTAGGATAAAATGTATAAATATTTTGCTGGGAAAAACTTCTGCATATCTCTGAGAGGGTATTGTGGGTTTGTGTTCCCTTATTCTGAAGTTCAGTACCTTTAATCACTATTTAATGATCCCCTTAACCTTTTCTCACTCTAACTGTAGCAAAAGATCAGGTTATTTACCAAAGTTGTTCCACTCAGTAATAGTATTCCACCATTTTTAATCGAACATCTGCTGTAAAATTAATGACAATAGCTCTGTAAGGACTAAATTAATCTTGAGCCAGAAGGGTAAAACTCATTGCTAAATACTAGTTTCAGTTCTAGTCTACCCAATCTCTAACCTTGGAGACAGGCTTTGAATTAAGAGTTAAGAATGTGGCTCTTAGCTAAAAGGTGCAAAATTACATATTTGTACTTGATCAAATATTTTGGGAGAGTAAAATTATTTTCTGAACACATCCAGTCGAAAGGTTTATGGTAAAAAAAAAGTGGACAGAGTTTGCTAATTATTGACAATAATTGCCATTTTTCTTATATATCAGTATATAGTAATACTGCCATTTTTCTTATATATCAGTAATAGAATTAAGTCACTGTTTGAGTAGTAGTAAAGAATATTAATGCTAGTAAACTGGGGATGGGTGGAAAATATTGAAACCATCGATCAGGATTTATTTTCATAATTCTGGCATAAATAATATATTTATCAAATTGAGGAATTAGTTTGAGGATTTCTGATTGCGAGATGGGGTGGTTATAAATGGGATAGGGATTAGATAAAGTGGGGGGGGGAAGCAATCACTAGTAAAAAAAATGCATGGCAAAACTTGCCCAAGTGTATTGTTCTGTGCTCTGGAAAGATTAAATCACTGGCACTGGAGCTAGATTTATTGAAGAGCAAGAAACAAAATGCCTGAACTGATGCTCACCCTTATTTATTACTGCTTGGGAGAGCCATGTCCATTTCACAAATGAATAGTTTTGTCTATTCTCCCTCAGAAAAAGGAAGTCTTTATAGACCTTTTTTTTAGTAAATGAAAAATGCCATGAGTACCAATCTTTACAGAATTGGTATTAATATAGGCTAAAATTATCATAGCTTTGCTATGACTACAGTCCTTATCCAACCAAGTTTATTAATAAACCATGTTTATTAAAGAAATAGCAGGCTATTAAACAGTACTGAATTAAATCAGAATTTTTTAGAAAAATGATAAAAAAATAATGAATATCAGTAGTTATGCCAATAACCTGTTTCAAATGGCTGACCTACTACGATTCAAGAAATTGGACTGCAGCAACTGGCAATTTCCTGGCAATAGTGGCCAAAAGTATCTAACAGATAAGGGGTAAGTCTGAATTTGGGGAAGTTGATGTCATTCTATGGAGCTGAAGAAAAGAAGGAACCTACTTAATGATAAATGATCACTGTCAAGGTGGAAACTAAGATTAAAGGTTAAACAGTACAAGGCGGCAGCATCAGAAATTAACCTACTATTGGGCTTCCAGAGAAAACATCACAAATTGAAGATGGCTCTGTAAAAGCAGAACCAATGATCATAGCAAAGACCAGGGGACAGGTAAGTAGAGCAGCTACTTGAAACCTCTCCAAATAAGAAGGTGATAGGAGATTGCACAATGTGATTCAGAAGCTGTTTGTTATGACCCAAGTGGTCAAGGCATGGTAGGCCTCTAGAGAATCCTTCATTTCAAGAGCCGTGGTGGCAGACAATGCAGTTAGAATGCAGTACTACAGGCTACTTCTGCTGACTGCCACCTGCCTGCAGTTTTTGCAGTTCGATTCTTACCGGCTCAAGGTTGACTCAGCCTTCCATCCTTCCAAGGTGGATAAAATGAGGACCTAGATTGTTGGGAGCAATATGCTGACTCTGCAAACTGCTTAGAGAGGGCTGTCTGAAAGCACTATGAAGCGGCATTATGAGTCTAAGTGCTATCGCTATTTCTTTCAACAAATGTTCCAGCAAACAGCCCTCCAATGACTGGTAAGACTAGCTCAAAGGCAGCCACCCTCAGTTCCCCAAACAACAATCCTGTATATTACAAATAAAGCCTACGGACTAGTAGTAGGCTCACAGAGCAAGGTCCAGGGTTTCAAGTCCAATCCACAAGGCAGAGTCAGGCACAAGACAATGGCAGCCTTCAGGGCAAAGAAAAGCTCCAAGGCAAGACTTGCAAGGAGTTCCAAAGGCACAGTGAAGAAAATGCCAAAAGCAGTCCACAAGAAAAGGCTATGTCATAGACCAGTGGTAGGCAAACGTGGCTCTTTCACACCCTGTGGACTTCAACTCCCAGAATTCCTAAGACAGCCAAGCTGTCT
>JANHZT010007329.1:234016-265430 GCA_032468215.1 Stegonotus admiraltiensis | reverse complement strand
GGGGGGGGATAAAATGTTTGTATTTCTTATAAAACTTGTTAATAAAAAAAAAAGAACAACTGAAGAGGTGCTTTACATTGTGTGGGAGTATGAACCAAGCTTTCTTCTCAGATAACTAGATCATATTTTTAACCAGATTATTAAAGTATCTATGTCTTTTGTAAGGATCATGAGGCTGTTTTGGTAATTACTATGTCTTCATGTTTGCGCATGTACAGATAAACAGGTATTTTGCTTCCCAGGATGATATGTATGTAGACACATTCAGGATAGCTGGAAGCAGCATTTGAAACAATTGTGTGAGACTTGGAAAAGACATGGATTCTTTAATGATTGAAGAGAAGAGTGTGGCTTACGTTCTCATGTAACATAAAGCAATTATTTTCCCAGCTGTTATATATTAGTGTTGCTCACCTTAAGCCCTTGGAATGCAGTCAGTTGAAATGTAAATAATAAAATACAATATGCTGTTACTTATCACTACAGTTGCTTTGTAGATGCTATGAACCTTCTTGCCTCCCATAATTCTTACCATCTAAGAAATATTTTTGAGGGGAAGAAAAGCAGCTATTTCAACTTAGTTGCTCATTTTTAGGGAGAACAGAATCATTTTCTATTCTACTCTAAAATCTTAATCTCCTCCACATATGCATCCTCCATCATCCCCTCTGCATTCACATTGTGTTAGCCACTCACACCGCCCTGTACACCCTCCCTGAAATGTGCCATGACTCTTGTGCACACAACCTTCTTGCTTTGTGATGTGTCCATTGTGCAACCCCATGCACCTTTCCTGATCCACTTGGTATCTCTCATACCCCTCACCTCTTCCCTGACTCACATGGTATATCTCTTGCACATGCGTCACATGCTGTGCACCCTCCACCTTGACTTGTGCCTCTTATACTTCCCCAACCCATGCTGCACTTCTCACAAACCTCTGTGTATCCTTGCACACCACCTCACATCTTCCCTGTCTTCATGGTGCCTCTCATGCTTGTTTACCCCCTTGTAATATTGCACTCCTCCCCTGGTCCTCATGCACGCAAAATAGCAAAGAATGGATAAAATTAAAAGAGACAGAGAGAATATAGAATGAATTTGTTAGAAATATTGTTTTGATGAACAATGGATGTTTTGATGAAGAATGGATGAAGAGGGTTAAATAGGGAGTCTCCAGAAATCTGAGTAGAATTAAAAAGTTAAAATTATGATATAAAGTGGGGTGAAATTGAATTGAGGATTTATTGGAAGGGGCATTTTGTAATTTATTAAAGTGATATTTTGAAGAATGGAATGGAAATGTGCTATAAACATTAGTGCCCAAGAAAAAATATTAATGACAAAGAAATTATAAATATTCTGGGAATGTGGAAAAATGGTAGATATAGATGGTGCAATTAGAGAAATGTTAATACAGTTCTGCTTTGTTTATGGAATGGCTCTGTGCCAAACGTAATATGTGTGTGAAGACTGCATCTGTGCCTGATAATTGGAAGAATGTTGTTATTTTTCAGTTACAGGCAAGAGTAGCAAAAATTAATGCTGCCAGTTGGAGGGAGGTAGTACTTTGTTAAATGCACCAGGGAAGGTATTTGGTAAATTTCTGATTTAAAGGTATCACAGGACGTAGCAATGAGCAAAATTTGGGAAGCACAGTTCTGCTTTTTGCTATGAAGGGAGAGTTTTATCTTTTGGTAAGCCATTGAGAAATATGTGAATCTGAAAAAATTAGTTCATTGTACATTTGTTGATTTAAATGAAGTGTCTGATAAAATTAATAGACTTGAATTAAGAAACCTTTGCATAAAGCTGAAGGTCAGTTCCTGAATGCAATAAGAGTAATACATAAGGGAAGTAAAGCACATGTGAGAACAAATGGAATGCTTAGTGAATGGTTCAACATGTAACAGGTAATAAGACAAGGATGCATGATGTCCCTATGATTATTTAATGTATTTATGGATATAAGGAATGCTTGTGGTACTGTTAATGACATTCGTGTTTGGAGTGTGAATGAACAAGTATTTTTTAATGTAGATGATATCAAGTTGTTGACTGAGAATCCAGTTCATTTGAAGTGAATGTTAGACATTCAGTGATACAGTGAGGAACATGAAACTGAAAATTAATATATTAAAAACCAAGATAGTTGCATTTGAAAATGGACTGGACAGCTATAAGTTCTATAAACTAATGGATTGGTAGAAGATGGGACACTGGATGAATAGATTTAAAATATGCAAATGTTTATGGTGAAAAATGAATATTGCTGTAAAATGGCTATGTATGAAAATGTGCTGCTACAGTACCCACTTTGTTATGTGAAAATAGGAGTTGGAGAAGTCATAAAAAGGTTATTTTAGTTAAGTTTCATTCCAGCAGGTATATAGTACTTAAAAACTGTGTGTTATAAAAGGTCAAGAAACTTGGGTGCTGAATGAAGATAGGTTGAATTCAAAAGTGAGTAAACAGAAAGAAATATAACAATGTAGTTTGGTCATATGGAAAGAATGAAGATCAAATTGGAAAAGGATTATTTGAAGGGAGAATGAATGAGTTTAAAGGAAGGGGAAGACTGAAAACCATGGTTGGATAGAGTTGATGAAATTTTGAAAAGAGGGGGTTAAAAAATTCAAAACACAAAACACAGTGCATGAAGTGGTATATGGAAAAGGCAAAAGAAAGGATAATTTTTAATGTCAGGAAAGTATAGAGAGGTGTAATGAATGATCATGGTGTAAAGTAATTTTAAGTAAATTTCTTATGCCTTATCACATGTATTTTAATTTATTTGCCTTAAAATCTCTTTTCCATATTTACAGTTCACATATTACTTTCTCTGAAAGTGAATATGCTGATATGTATGTATTTGATACATTAATCTGTTATTAGTAACCATGTTTTTATCCTTGTCGTTGCTTTATTTAGTCTTTAAAATGCGTCAATAATTTAGAATACCTCAAGTATACTCTAAATTAAACCTTTGAGACATGAAGCATTAATAAGTCATTTAGGACAGATTATCAAAAATACATTACAGAAGAAACATTTGACTACGTCCAAATTATCTGGGTTTTCATTGGCTGCATTAAACAAACTTCCTTTGATACATTTGTGACCTGAATTTTTAATTTGTAATATCCAAATTTAATTCAGACTTTTTTTGGAGTTCTTTAGGTGCATCAGTGGGGATTGGGCTATATTTGGCTTTTTAAAACATTTTTTTAATTCTCTCCACTTGTACTGCTTAGTAATTAATGATTCAAAAATGTAGGTCTATGATAACTAAGTTAAGTGCAAGAAGAGGAAAACCATTATTAAAGAATTATAGATACCACCAAACATAAAATGTATGTCATGAATACTGAATTTAAAGTGTATTTTTTAAACTTAAAAGTTTAAAGTTCCAAATTCAAGATTATTCTTAAACTTTTGGTCCTGTCTTGCATGACTCAACAGCATCTTGCATATGGAAATGAAGAAGAACTTTTTCAGTTCCTTCTTATGGTAATAGCCTAGTTTTGGTTTCAGGCTGCTTACTTGTGAGGTTGCTAGAAAAGGCTGTCATGCCACACATGGACTCTAAATAAAATTTGAAACTCAAGGCAAAACAAGCCTAATGATGAGCAAATATGGATTAATAATAAAGAATAACATCAAAGGGCTTACTGGAGAGATTCCATAAAATAATAAAATAAGATGTAGGAAATTATTAATGATTTTAAATCATTAATAAGTTTTGGTTAGGCACGATTACTGAAATAGCCACATAAGCAGATGTCAAAAAATTATTGAAGTGAAAGCAGGTTGTAAAATATCCGGGTAAATTAGAAATATGTGACATATATAGCTCTATCCAGGTAAGTTTAAAGTGATGTACTTTGGGATAAAAATCAGTGTATCCTAATTTCACAGTCATTGGTGGGGTTTGAGATGTTAGTGGGTAATTGGGAAACTCTTGAAAGTATAGTGACTCAGTTTAATAATTTGCTGTATCAAAGCCATGCTAGATTCATTTAAGAAATGAATGAAATAAAGTTGCCAATGCTATAAAACTTTATACCTCTTTTCCCCTATCTTTTGCTTTTTAATAATTTTTTAAACAGTTTTCAGATTGGGGTGAACGTTATATAGCCAGAAGTGGTGATGAAAAACCACCTACGTTAAGATTTGGCTCTTGAGTTAGTATTGAAGGTGGTCTGTTTTTATCACAGACTGTTAACAGTACTTGCCTAGATCACAGGTGTAAAACCTGTGGCGTCATGTTGCCGTCACATGATGTTTTGCGACTGTTTTCCCATTTGCAGAACGAGTGGGCGTGGCCTATGCATGACACATCCGTTCCATGGGCCTCCAGTTTGACACCCCTGGCCTAGATGAAAAGACAGGTATATAGTCCCCAAATATCCCTTTTTTCAAACCGGATTAGCTTGCCCTTCTTTTAATCTATCAGTTTGCAGCACCAGACTGCCTGTATTTGAGTATTGCAAATTATGCTCAGAGCAGTCCCTCTTTTCTCCATTGTGGGTGGAGACAGCAGCCAGGATGGGTTGTACCTGCCCATTCAGATTGATGGGCTGAGTCTGTTATAATTGCTAAGTCCCGCCCTTGTTGCCAGGGAGCCCAGCTTTTGACTCAGTCCATCAGTTTGGATGGGCGTGTGGTTTTCTGGCTCTCGCTTTATTCCCCTTTTTGGGCTTCTATTTCACCCTGTGGTTTGGATTTATGGTTGTTTTGACTTTGGCTTGCCTTTGACTACGGACTGCTTATTCCTTCTTACTGATTTCTGGCTGAATTTGGACTCCTCCTGACTTCGTTTTCGTGAGTTCTCAGTGTATTGCTTCCCCCTGGGGCTGGCTTCAGCTGGCGGCTGGGAGGATTTCGCTTTCAACCTCTCTCTGGAATTGCTGAGGTGTGCGTTACCACATTGGCTGTTTGGACTCTGTTTGGGATGTTTGAACTCTGTTTGTGATAGGCACTTCTGTTTGGAGTTAAAATTCAGCCTCTCTCCTCACCAGTGACTTTCGCACCTCAGAAGTGCCAGTGGCCATTTTACTTTGACTTTCGCGCCAAAAAGACTCCGTCGGCCATTTTGACACCGTCGCTGCTTTTTTGAGCTGTTTGCAGAGGTTGTCTACAGTGGCTTGGATTCCGGCTTTACTTGCTGGCTGAGTTTGCAGCCTGATAACAACAGCGCTTGGCATTCCGCCTTTAATTGCTGGCGGAGATGGTAGTCTGATAACAACAGCGCTTGGCTCGGCCACGCTGGGGATGGCGCGCCTGGCTGTCACGTCTTCTGCTGTGGAGTGGACGTGCCCCGTTGCTGGTGGATTGGACTAAAGGATCGACTTGCTTTTGTGGAAGCTTTGTGCTCCCGTTGTAGGCAGCAGGTGGACCTTAAAGGACCTTGTCTCTCATTGGGACTCATTGCAGCCACCATTTTGTTCCACTACATTCTGGGCATGGTGGCCATTTTGTGGAGTTTCTGCATTCCCACTTGCTCCCTTCCAGTTCTTGGCCTCCAATTTATAGACTATCATGATTCTACTAGCCCAGTAATTGCGGCCTATTTGCCTCTGCCTCCCACCAGCCTTTGTCCCTCACTGACACAATGCCAAAAGCCTTGGCTAAATCAAAGCTCGGCCAGGGAGGTTCCGCGTCCTGCCACTCCTGAGCAGGTGTCTCTGTGGGACTGCCCCATTGCCATTTCTACATCGGACCTGTGGGGTCCCTCCTCTGCACCACAACCGCCAGCGCCTGCTGATCCAGGGCTTGTACAGGACAATCCCACTTTGGCCTCTAATTGCGCCCCTCCTCAGGAGGCGGTTTCTTTTCAGCTCCTTCCAGGTCAACTACAACAGCTCATTGAAGCTGCAGTGCAAAAGTCGCTGGCCACTGGGCTCCGTTCTTCCAGTAGGAGTGGCTCTGTGCAGTCTGTCCCTTCTGCATCGCTGGAGTGGATAATTCCGGAGAACTCTCATCTGGCCTGGGTGCCTGACTCTCCTACATGTTCTCACACGAGCCATCCTTCGGCCTCAGCAGATGGCGACTTTGGCTATTCCGGCTTGTCGGAAGATGAAGATCTCCCTCCAGACCAACCGGCCTTTACCGGCCTTTTTCCCCAATCATTGTTTAAATCATTACTCTTCAAGGCAGTTAATACAGCACGCCTATCCTCGCCTATGGCTGACCCGGTCCCTGCACCTCCCTTGGGTTCCTTGGATCCCATATTTGCGGGACCGGCCAGACCCGTCACAGCCATACCAATGCCACCCCTTTTCTTGGACATTGGACGTTGTCTGACGACAGTGGGCATCGCTGGGCTCGGCACCTCTCCCCTCATCAAACGACCGGAAGAATTTTAATGTCGCTTCTAGCTTGGACTCTCTTCTCCAAACTCCTGTTGATGCTCCGGTTGCTGCTTTGTTGCCTAATGCCAATGTCCTGGGAGATCCCGATAAAAGCCTACGTCCTGAAGAATGACGATTGGATTTAGTTCTCCAAAGAGCTCATCTGGCATCGGCGTGGGTGATTCGGTCGGTGACCATGGCGTCAACCGTACCACGTTACTCTGGTTTCATCAATTACAGGAGAAGTTAACCCCTGAGGACACCGGGTCAAGCAGGACCTGAATAAGATCGTGGCAGCGGTCCAATTCTCAGCTGATGCCACCCTTAACTCTGCCCGATTCGCCTCCAAGTCTCTCGCTTCCGCTGTTGCGGCCCGTCACTTAGTCTGGCTTCGCCATTGGCAAGCAGACGCCAGGCATAAGTGGCACCTGGCGTCTGTTCCTTTTGGGGGGGGGGTCACGATTATTTGGTGAGGCTTTAGATCCCTTTCTCACCGAGACCAGGGAGAAGAAGAAGGTGCTGGCAGCTGTCTACCATAGAGGGGAATCGCGGTTCTCATGGTATTCGTCTCGTCCCCAGTTCCGAGGTGCTGAGGCTGGGGGGTCTTCTTCCTTTGCTTCACCTAGGACTTACAATAACTTTAGTAGGCAGTGTGGCTCTCAAGATAGGTCGGTCAGGGGGAGGCCCTTTGTAGCCAAACAGCCCTTTTGTGGGGGAAGAGGTTGTTCTTGCCGCCGCCGCTGCTGATTGCATCCCGGGCCCTCCCATAGGCGGCAGATTGGCCCTCTTCGCCGCTATTTGGGAGCAGTCTACGTCTGACAAGTGGGTCCTGGCCACATTACGATCAGGGTTGGCCATTGAATTTTTTTGCCTCCCCCGATGTCCTTTGTCTGCTATCCGCTTTCTCGCAACATTGAGAAAAGATCTCATGAATTTGGCAGTCCAGCATCTCCTTTCCATCAGGGCTATCGAATTGGTGCCTGATGATCAAAAGGGGATGGGATTTTATTCCTGGGTTTTTCTGGTACCTAAGACATCGGGGGGGGGTGGAGACCCATTCTGGACCTTAAACGTTTGAATCGGTATGTTGTATACCGCAAATTTAAGATGCAGTCGTTATGATGTATCCTCAACGGCGTTAGGAGCGGCGATCTCTCTTCTATAGACCTACTGAGACCTATCTACACATCCCCATCCTCCCCTCCCATAGGAGGTTCCTTAGGTTTTGCTACGGGGGGTTCATTACCAATACAGGGCTTTGCCCTTTCACCTTTCCTCTGCACCCCGCACCTTTACGAAGGTCTTGGCGGCCTTGGTGGCTTCCCTTAGGGTTCTCTCCATTAGACTTCTCTGCTATTTGGATGATATCCTAATCTTGTCATCCTCCCCTCAACAGGCAGCTGCGGATGTCCACCTTACCCTTGAGGCTTTAGCTGCCCATGGCTTCTCCATTAATTTGGAGAAGAGCCATCTTGTTCCTACCACCAGTCTCCTTCATTTGGGGGCATTAATTGACTCCGTACAGGGCAAAGTCTATCTGTCCCAGGAACGGCAGGTTAGCTTGAGGGCTCTGGTTTCCAGAATCGAGGGTGTTGGGCAGTTTCCCCCTTTGTCCTTTCTCAACTCCTGGGGAAGATGATTTCGGCCATTTTGATAGTTCCCTGGGCCAAGTTACACGCCCGGGAGCTCCAATGGTTTCTTTCGCTGTTGCAGAAGGTGGGCAGAGGCACGTCATCCCTACGGGTTCTGGTTCCCCTGACAGTCCGCAGATCCCTCTGGTGGTGGCGGTCCCCAGCCTTGTCAGCAGATTGTCTCTTTTTCGAGCCCCAGAGAGCAGTGGTGACGACAGATGCCAGCCTTCAGGGCTGGGGTGCTCATTGTCAAGGTCAGATAGCGCAGGGCACGTGGACCATCATCGAGGGCCGCCGGCCAATCAATTGGCTGGAGTTGCAGGCGGTTTTTCTCACACTCTGGGCGTTTCGCCACCTAGTGTCCCAAGCCCATGTTCTCGTCCTCACGGACAATGTTACAGCCAAGGCCCACTTGAACAGATTAGGGGGCACCAGATCCAAGTCCCTGATGGCGGTGGCCATGAAATTGGGGCTCTGGGAGGAACGACATTTCAGCTCCCTTTGGGCGGAACACATCTCCGGAGTTGCCAATTCTCAGGTGGATTGGCTGAGCTGTCAGCAGTTGGACCATGCAGAGTGGCACTTGCATCCACAGATATTCCAGGACCTGGCGCTCCACTTCGGCACTCCGGAGGTCGATCTATTTGCAACATGGTCCAATGCCCTCCTTCCATGCTTCTTTGCCAGATATCCGGACCATCAGGCAGAGGCCACCGATGGTCTCCAAACCCCGTGACCAGCGGGACTTCTCTGCGTTTCCGCCAACGTCTCTCCTTCCCAAGGTTATCCACAAGCTTCTGCTGGAATGTGCGGAGGTTATTCTCCTGGCTCCTCATTGGCCTCAGAGGCCTTGGTTTGCGGACCTGGTCTCCTTGTCGGTCGCCCCTCCTTGGCACATCCCACTCGGAGAGGACATGCTGATGCAGGGCAATCTATGCCATCCGGACCTTAGGTGGCTCAATCTGACTGCTTGGAGGTTGAGCGGTGCACTCTAAGGGGTGCTCCTATACCGCTGGATGTTATTCAGACGATCCAGGATTTGTGGCGTCCATCCACAGACCGCATCTATTCTGCTACCTGGTGGTCCTTCTGTTTGTGGTGTGATTGGAACGGGGTGCACGCCCTTCAGGCATCCATTGTTAATATTCTTGTCTTTCTCCAGGAGGGCCTTTCCAAGGGATTATCTCCCAATACCTTGTGCAGGGAGGTGGCGGCGATTTCATCGTTACTCACGTGCGGCTCTTTGCCATCTTTGGCTTACCACCTGCTGATTTGCCGTTTTCTCCACGGCGCTACTAATTTGTGTCCTCCGGTGCTGCATAGGTAGCCTTCTTGGGACCTCTCTATTGTTTTGAACTCGCTTACGGGTCCTCCGTACGAGCCTCTGCGGACAACTAGCCTTAGGCTCCTTTCATGCAAGGTCTCCTTCCTGGTGGCCATCACCTCGGCCCTTCACATATTAGAGATTGCCGCTCTCTCTACTCGTGCCGACCTCTGTGTGTTTCATGCAGACGGTGTGGTCCTCCTCCTGGATCTAACGTTTGTGCCGAAGGTCAACACGACGTTTCACCACATGCAGGAACTTATCCTCCCTGATTTCTGCCCCTGGCCAGCTCACCCTCGGGAGCGGCGGTGGCTCTCTGGACATCAGAAGGGCGCTACGGCTCTACCTTAAGTGGACGGCCACCATCCGCAGAACCGAATCTCTATTTGTCTCCTTCTTACCGACTTCCCTTGGTTATAAGGTGTCGACGACCATCGGAACCTGGATCCGTCAGACAATTGCCTCGGCATACAATCTCCATTCTACCAAGACCTCCTTGTTTGACAGCACATTTGACCTGCAGTGCGGCTACTTCGGCGGCTTGGGCTAAGCAGGCTTCGCTGCTCGAGATCTGCAGGGCAGCCAGGTGGGCTTTGTCCACCCCTTTCGTTCAGCACTACAAACTGGACAAGTTTGCCTTGGCTGATGCTGCGTTTGGACATCAGGTGCTGCAATGGGTCTTGCCTGGGGAGGGTTCTTTGGACCAGCCTGGTTTCCCCCCCCCCATGTTTCAAGACAATGAACTTGGGTATGTACCATCCTGGCTGCTGTCTCCACCCACAATGGAGAAGGGGCGTTGGTCCTACCTGAGACACACCTTCTTGTTGGGTGGAGACAGCAGCCAGACCCTCCCTTCTCCAGTCTGGTCTCCCTTTCTCTCTTCCGCTTGTTTTTTTCTGGGCCTACCACATGCCGAGTCTGTTTCTTTCCTGGTCTTCGTCAAAAGCTGGGCTCCCCGGTAACAAGGGCGGGACTTAGCAATTATAACAGACTCAGTCCATCAATCTGAATGGGCGGGTACAACCCATCCTGGCTGCTGTCTCCACCCAACGAGAAGGTGCGTCTCAGGTAGGACCAACGCCCCTTCTCAGATAGTACCATCTTTTCACAAAAGTTATCACTGTTGTATATAACAAATAAACAATAACACAGACAAAAATACATGATTTTAAAACATCTTATTTATAATGATGCATTCTCTTTTCCAAATGCTTGGAGAGTGAAAACTAACCTTAAATCTGAATTAAGAGCATTCCAACATTTGGGACTAACTCAAGAGAAAATCTATTTCTACAGTATTAACAGGTGACATCTTTGCTGCAGATCATCATCATAAGGCAGTTTTATAATCATGCAGGTAGACCTTCACTTGCCATTGTGAAGATGAATTGATTTTCACGCATCATTGCTTCCACCAAACAATTTTGAGCTACATTTTAGATACTTTTTACATGGAGGTGGTAAGAACTACATAAGTTCCAAGCCAAAAACAAAACAGCTATTGTGTTTCTCAGTGTCTGTGTTTATTTTTTCTTTCCTGTCTTCTTCAAGGAAAGTTCTGAAATGTAATAATAAACTAAATAATCTTATCCAATTGACTGAACGGTATAAAACATACTCTGATAAGAACACAGAAGCCATTTTGTTTTCTTTCGGTGCTTTTTATTACTGCTTTAATTCCTTTATCCTTAGAATTTTTTGGACTGCTTTTTGCTCTTAGAGAACTGGCAGGCTATAAATATAAGTAAAATGGAAATATAGGTTCTAGTCAGAATTTGTTAATCATGACAAATTTCAAAATCTCTTTTTCTGGATTAATTTTTATTGCTTTCTCTGGGACATCTTTAATTTTACTTTACTGTATTAAATTATTTAGAACCTCATACTATATTATAAACTATTACAATTGTAACTATAAAAATATTATTTTAAACATCTCAGTCAGTGTGATTGGCAGTTGGTGACATTATATTGAAATATATGGCTTGGTTTCAGCCAGTAAACTTTTTAAAAATTTTCAAATTTCTGAGCTGCAATGGTGCAGTTCATCTGCAGGTAGCAATTTAGGAAAAAATCTGAGCTCTTATCATTTTGCGTTTGATGGGTTTAATGCTATTCCAGATTTTAAATATATATTTAGTTGACTTTGATGCTTTAGATGTACCCTCAAAGCATTGGATGTGCCCCCGTCCAATATCATCACAATCTCACTTGATTACATACCAATCAAACCTGGGCAGTTATTTCTGTTTATTAGTGCATGAAAAGAAATATAGTGCAACATAAAACTCTTTAAAAAATGTAGATTTGTGGAATCGACACTTTCTAATTAAAGTCACAGGTCTGAGTAGATTGTTATTCTATACTTATATAGCAAGTTAAGCCAAACAAAGTTTAGGAATTAAGAGAAACAACCTAGGAAACAAAGGATTGGAGGAGGACTTAGAAGAAATAATAGAGTGAAGATTCCTAATGAACTGCAGTTACGTCTGACAAAGCTAATGAATACTATTTAAATTAGAAAGGATTATATTCAAAATTACTACAAAGCATTCACTATTTAATATAGAATTATACCTTTTTACATTTTAGTGATCAGATTTGTTTAAGAAAAGCGCAAGCTCTACAAATGATAAGTTTAGTTAGAAATAAAAAAAAATGATAATTCAAGTGTAGATGATACTAGTCAGTGTGGGAGCTGGTATTTGATTTGTGCATCGTTTTTATGACTTAGCTTTGCAAAATACATTGCTGCGTTATGGAAAACACTTGAAGAACTTTGACAAACAATTTGTTTTTTCTTTCCCCATCTCTATAGGGGATTGTGAATACGTGGGTATTTGTGGCAAACCTTAACTTAATAAGTAGTTAAAGCCATCTGCAATTACTTCCCCAAGGAGAAAACATCCAGACTAACCCAAAGTTACCTTTGGCAGCTATGTCATCCCCCATTCCCTCCATTTCCTGGTAAGTTTCCAATTGGCTAGTGTGATCTATTCTTACAGAGATTTTTAATATCATACTTTTATTCTTTTTGTGTCTTCCTTACTTCATAAACAAAATATGAAGTAATATAGAATGAAGCCATTTTTGAAATACTTTTGAATACATGTAACTCTTGACTTAGTTCATAAGTTTTGAGAGTTCATGGTAACAGATTTACTTAGTTTGGGGACACTGATTAAAAATGCTTCATCTTAAAACATAAAATAAATTAAAAAGAATAAAATAATATAAAATAAATATATATGGTAGAACTATTGCCATGGATGTTAATATAGCTAAGAAATAGGACCCTTATCACATACACGTATAGGTATAATAGTGGAATTGCTTGATTTGTTTCAATCTGTCTAGTACTGATAGTGTCTAGAGGGATATAAAAGAAGTGTTGAGTTTATGGGGCAAGCCACTTTTGCCAATCTGATTGCTCTTGCCCTTCCAATGGATTCAGCTGTCAAGTACTGTTCACTAAAACTCTGATAGACGTGATTTGAGACTGAAGATCACAACTTATATAATGACATGTGCAAACACTATAGATTAAAATATAAGACATTGGATATGACACATACACACACATATCCACTCTGGATATTCATATATGTGTGGTGTATGTGTGTCTATACATACAGACATAACACAGGAAAACAACACATGAATATCCAATGAGTGTATGTATGTACTCATGATGAATAAATTCCTTTTTAAATATATAGAACAGGAGACTGATCTTTCTGCATTTAAGTAGTCTGTCATGCTCCCATTGGAACCTGAATCTGCGAGGGAAGATGAGCTGGAACAGGAGCCAACAGAGATCGAGGGGAGGCTCCGTTGGCTTTGGAGGAAAATGGGGAAGGACAGAGTCAGTCCGGGCAGAGCTTTTTAGGATTAGAAAGGCTTTTAGACAGGGAGGAGCAGGAGAGAGACAGCTCAGGAGAAGAGCAAGGGCCATCCCCTCCTGATCCTAGAGCTCGAAGAGAAGAGAAGGCAAGAACAACGCAGACTGAGCCAGGGAGGAGAGTGCCCCGTCCCCCTTCACAAGGCACACCTGGCAACTAAGATATAAGGAGATGCTGGTGGGAGGGGCATTTGTTGGGAACAAGCATTGAATCTGCGGATCCTCGTGTGAACTTGCCGACTCCTGGAGATTATTGCGCTCTATCTTGGGCTTTCCCAGTTTGCTTGCTTCGCTGAACTTCTTGCTCTGGTTACTGTTATGCTAACCTTGCTTACTGGACTGCTGGCCCTGGTTACTGTTTTGCAAATCTTGCTTACTGGATTACTCGCAGCCAGAGGCTGTTGAAGGTATGTGTGAGACCTTTGCTCCAGGACTTGTAGTAAACATGGGGATGTTTGGGGGCAAAGTTGGAGCAATAAAGGGGAGTTAGAACTGTCCTCTGGCTGTGTTGCTTTTGTGCCACGCCCCGGTTCATCACATAGTCCTTGACTCACAACAGTTCTTTTAATGATGGATCGAAGTTACAGTGACACAGAAATAAATGACTTATGACCGTTTTCACATTTATGACCATTTTAGAATCCCCAATGATCACATGATCAAAATTCAGACACTTGACAATTATTTATGATGGTTGCAGTGTCCTGGGATCATGTGATCACCTTTTGTGATCTTCTGACAATCAAAGTCAATGGGGAAGTCAGATTCACTTAACAACTGTGTTACTAACTTAACAACTGCAGTGATTCACTTAACTTTGGCAAGAAAGGTTGTGAAATGGAACAAAACTCACTTAACAAATGTCTCACTTAGCAACATAAATTTTGGACTCAGTTGTGGTTAGCTTACAAACATTAAAGCTGATCAACATTAAAATGCTAAATAAATAATAATTACAATAAAAGATGGGAGGAATGGAGCTCGAAGTACATAGGTGGAGTCTTCTCTAATCTGATAGCCACCTCCAGTCTGCATCCCCATTGGGACTCCAGGCCAACTGGTAGAGCCAGGTCTTCAGGCCCTTATGGAAGGTCAGGAGGGTGGATGCAGATCTCACCTTGGTTGGGTATGATGTTCCAAACAGCAGGAGCCATGGCAGAAAAGGCTCTTCTCCTGGATCCCATCAGTCAAAATTCTTTGACTAACAAGGTCTGCAGCATGCTCTTTCTATTGCCATTGTTGGGGTGTGGCAATCCCATTGGCATGAGATGAGCCTGGACCAATGGCCTGAAAGGCTTTAAAGCTTTTATATTAAACTGCACCTGGAAACAAGCCGGCAGCCAGTGTAGCTCACACAACAGTGATGTAACATGGGTCACCCTAGTGACCACAAGAACTGGCCACGCCACCACATTCTGCACGAGTTGTAGCTTCCACATAATCTTCAAGGGTAGCCCCATGTAGAGTGCATTGCAGTAGCTCAGGTTTGAGATGATCAGGACTTGAGTGACCAAGCACTGGGACTTCAAATACAGGAAAGATTGCAATTGGTGCACAACATGGAGTTGTGCAAAGGATCTCCTAGCCACAACTACCATTTGCTCTTTGAGCAGGAATCATGAGTCCAAGAGAAACCCCCAAGCTGCACAACTGTTCTGTCTGGGCTAGTGCAACCTCATCCAGAATTAAAGATATTTAAGTCCTGAATCTCAAAACTTCATCCATTCAAGCTATTCGGTCTTTCCAGGGTTCAGTTGAAGCCTGTTGTCCTCCATCCAGACTCCCACAACCTCTAGGCACTGCAAGAGGGAAGCCACATGTCTATTAGTCTCTTTTATCATACCAACGCAAGGTTGAAAGGTGTTCCTTGTTTGGCCTCATTTGTTTCCTTCTTCTGAGTCTTTACATATTGCTTCCTGTCTCTTCTAACAGCTTTCTGAAATACTTTAAGTTCCTTTTGTGTGAGTTTTGTCTTTCTTGGCTTTGGCTTTTGTTTTCTTCTTGGCAATTTCTACGATTTTTTTCTGACATCCAGTTTGTTTTCATCTGTTTCTTTATCTTTGGTGATCTTTTTTCACATTTATCCTTAACAATGTCTTTAAGTTCATTCCATAATCCCTCTGGTTCTGTGTTAATGAAATTCAGAAGGTTAAAATGATGCCTAATCATCTCTTTGAAAAGGATAGGTATATGTTTAAGGTCATATTGTGGAAACTGACTGGCTTTCTCCTTTTTTTAGCTTAACTTGGAACTTGCACATGAGCAGTTTGTAATCTGTTCCAGGTCAGCACCTGGCCATGTCTTTGAGGCTTTAATTGAGTTCCTCCTTTCCTTTCAGCAATAATATAGTTCATTTGATTGCTATATACTCCATCTGGTGATGTCTATGTATATAGAGGTATCATTTTGTTGTTTGAAGACAGTATTAGCTATGAAGAAATCATTGGAGTGGCAGAAATTGAGTATTCATTCTCCTGCTTCATTTCAGTTTCCTAAGCCGTATAATTCAACTACATTTTCCTCTTTCATATTTCCAACTTTGGCATTCTAGTCTCTAACCACAAGCAGCATCTTGTTTGCATTTTCTGTCAGTTTCAGCTTGATCTTGACCTTAGAAGTCATCAGCCTCCACTTCTTCTGTATCAGTGTTTGGAACATAAACCTGAATGATTGTCATAATAAAGGGTTACCCCCAAAGTCTAATCATTATTATTCAGCACTGATTGCACTGTAACCAAGTACTATTCTTGCTATACATTTCCAAACTATAAAAGCAACACAATTTCGTCTTTGTTTTTCAAGTTGTGAATAATAAATGATGAGATCTTTTAACTGAAAGTGTTTGATTCCTGACCGTCTCAATTTGCTAATGTCTAATATGTCAATTTATAGTCATTTCATATGTCCTGTGTTCAGGCTTCTTACGTTCAGTGTTCCTACTGTAATTCTGTCTTTGCAGCTTTGGATTTTCATTTTCTGTATGGCAGCATCAGCAGTTAGACGTCTCAAAGGCTTTAATTTAGCCATGTCATAAACCGTATTAATATTTCAAAAGAGCCTTCAGTAGCATATTGAGTCCCATTCTACCTGAGGGTCCTATTGTCCAGCACTTTATCACCAGTCATTTTATATTTTTGCTCCATGTGGTTGTCTTGGTAAAAATACAGGAGTAGTTTACCATTGGCTTCTCTTGCATTGTATGAATTTACGCCTTTGCCATTGTCGCTAAACTGCCTCTGGCATCTTTTTATATCACTGCTGCCCAGTACAGATACCTGTTTGCTTTAGCTAAGTTGTAAGTGACCACATTGGAAATATATACTCTTGACATATACTCCCCAAATTTTTTGTTCATCCCTCACAGGAGCACCACTCCCCCCTCCTGCCTATATAGGGTAACACAGCAATTTATCATTACCAGTAGAAAAATATTACAAAAGAAATAGCCTATTTGGCCCTAAAAGCTAATCAGATTAGAAGTATATTTATTGTATAAAATCGGTTTCAGAGTACTGAGGATTATCTGTATTAAATTGTATATCTCAGCTTGATCATATTATGTTGTTTTCATGTTTAATCACTTTTAGTAAATTGGAATTCTTCTCACGCTCATTTCCCCTCCTGCCCCCACTTTTTCCCTTGGCCCTCCACAACAATACAGCTTTGAAAAAAGTACTATAGTATATATGAGTATGAGATTTGGGGGTACATGATAACATTTCACTTTATAAGAAGAGTAAATTTGTTGCTGCTGGTTATACAGTACTGTATATCTTGGAAATTTGCAGAGGTACCAGTGGAAGCTTTTGCTATTGTAACTCTTAGAGGCAAGTGGGATAAAGGAACAAGACTCCCAGGAAGGGGTTGGGAAGTTATGAATGTTCACTTCACTGCTTGTCTTTATGCAAAATTCCCATATCATATATCTAGAGTAACAAAAGGGGACGTATTTGCTTTTACAGTATGAATTACTATACTGTCCACGAAATGTTTTGCTATCTTAGGAATGCCACAATTGATCAAGCATAAGCATCAATTGGAACATGGGTCATATATGGTAGATAACTGAAGATGAAAATGATGGCTCATAAGATAATAAATGTAGCAAACTGAACTAATATTTGTAAAACTCTCTGAAATATATCCTTTTGTAAACCTAATCAACCTGTAAGATATACCATTATGATAAGAGTTTTATGAACTGACAAATAGTTTGGAACATCTCAGCATGAATTCTGGTGTGGTTGTGCAGTGTAAACACATTGGCTATGTAACAAAATAATTGCAGAAAACTTATTCTTGCTTGCATAACCTTCCAGCGATTTTCTAAGATATTTAACATAGATAAAAAAGATGAAGGTGAAGATAGAATTGTCTTAATTTAGAGTTCTGATGGTATTCTTCCAGTAATATAGATTCTGATTCTCTAGGATAATATAGTACGCAATTCATATATCTTGGTAAACATATTCCAAATTTTTGGGGTCCTTCTAAAGTCATATAACCCAGTTATATCAATTGGCATAGGAAAACCAGTTATTTGTAGAATTACATAAAAGATTAATCCCTTACAATGGCAATTAGAATTAGAATTCTTTATTGGCCAAGTATGATTGGACACACAAGGAATTTGTCTTTGGTGTGTATGCTCTCAGTGTAATCAAACTAGCATTTTTATATAAGTAACTGATTCATTAAAGGCATGGGTCAGCTGACAGACATGATGTCATCAGCACTGGAAAAAGAAATCTATGAAATAATGATTTGGATTGGAAGCACATATGTTGATCAAAGCAACATATAGGAAAATATATATTAGAGATTTGCTATGTTGAATAACTTACAAGACTTGGAATGGGGTCACCATTTATAGGATATTTAAGGGACCATCTCTCTCTTGCCACATCTATCCATATTCCATCAGGTCTGGCAGAAGAGTATTCTGCGAGTCCCATCTAATAAGGAATACGTAATAGGACCAGGAAGAGAGCATTTTTGGCTATAGTACCTGGCCATTGCAACATCATTCCCCTGGAATCTAGATTGGCATCTACATTTCTTCCCTTTAGGAAGGTCTTGAACACATAGTTGTGTTTCAGGTTTCAGTAGTAGTGAGCCTTTCAATAGTTATACTGAATTGTATGCATTGACTATATTTGCTTGCTGCTTGTGATTATTTTAATATACCGTATTTTTCAGACTATAAGATGCACCTTAATTTTTGGGGAGGAAAACAAGAAAACAAGAATTCTGCCTCTGCCTACCAACATCAGGATCAGTGGCATCCTCACTTCCGCTTGGATTTTGATAACAAGCAGCATGATCTTTTTATCTGTTTAAAACAAACCCTATCACCCTACGCACATTTAACTGGAGGGGGTGGGGTGAGGGATGATTTTCATGGGGGCAGAAGAGGGACTATGCATTGACGGCATTTTTGGATTCGGGGAGGTGATCTCTTTCCCAGGAGGAAAGAGAAGGCGAGTCTGCAGAGAAGGAGGAGGGTGTGCGGCTGTGCGATGTGCATTGGGGAACCGGGGAGGAAAGAATTTTCAGGTGGCAGCGCCAGCCGCATGCCCCTTTTTTGGATTCAGGGAGGGGATCTCTTTCCCATTATTTTTCTGGGAAAGAGATCCCCTACCCGAATTCAAAAATGACTTTGGTGCCAAGTCCCTCTTCTGCCCCCATGAAAATCATCTCCCCACCCCACCCCACCTATTCCAGTTAAATGCATGTAGGGTGATAGAGTTTGTTTTAAATGGATAAAAAGATCTGTGCTGCTCATTATCAATCTGAGTGAAGTGAGGATCCCCGCCGCCTGGAACCACTTGAAAATGTGATGTGCAGAGGCCAAAAATGTCTGAAGGGTGGGGGCCGGTGGATGGGAGGGGCTACATTTGGAGTATAAGACATTTGCTTATAGGAATGGATCGCTACTGAAGCAGCCATTGCCACGTGGGCCAAATTTGGAGCAACGGACGTGACAATGCCATTCTTAAATTTCCAGCCAAATTATTTAATACTTTTAAAAATGGTTTTTTAATCTTTGGATTGTATGTTTTTATTGGGCTGTTCATCGCCCTGAGTCCCGTCGGGAGAAGGGCGGTATACAAGTTGAAATAATAAATAAATAATAAATAAATAGGTGGCCATCGTTGGTGTTGGGGAGAACCGAGGCTTCGGTTTCTCTTCATTTTTTGCTGCCTGGGAGCCGCGGCTTAGAGGGGAGCGTGCTGATTGAAGGGCCAATAACCGCCATTTTGTGGGTGGCAGCCATTTTGGATGCAGCTTTAAAGCAGTTAAAACCTGAAGTCTGAACGACCTGGCAGCAATTGGAGCAAGCAGTCTTATCTACAAGGCCTGGACATCACTGAGGAGCCGTTTTTACACGCAAGTAAACCATGTTGCCAGTTTTTAGGTGTTTTTGTGGCCATGTTGCCGGTCTCGCGCCCTTTCTAGCACCTGAGGTGCCCTGATCGTTGTTGCTGCTGCTATTGCTGTTACTGATTACAGTTTTACACGCAAACAAGCTGTGTTGCCGGTTTGGCATGATTTCTGGAGGTCTGGACTGCGCAGTGAGTAATTTGTCTAGGCTTGCCTAGCATTTTTAGCTCCACAGCTGATTTGTATAATTCTAGCTTAATACAATAATGGCAAATACTAGTGATTCTAAGGGGTCTTCCCCCAGTCAGCATCAGGCTGAGTGTTCTGCACCTAAAAAGCCTAGATTGTGCTCTAGCAAGCCCTCTACTAGCACCCAAGCCAAGCATTCAAAATCATCATCTGCTGCAGCTGAAAAAGATGCTTAGCGAAGGCAAAAAGCCTTAGAGAAGCATTTTACAAAGGCTCAGCAACAGGCTGGGGCACCTAAATCCCTAGAGCTTTCTAGGGGTCAGAATGGGCCTACTAATACCTTAACTCCGACTTTGCCACCACAAAATGTGAGGAGAATCAGCCTAACTGGTTTCCTAATGTGCCTCAAGAGTCACAAGGGATTTATGTTGTTCCCTTCCAGGAAGGAATTGATCAGACATCTGTTCAGTTTACTTCAGGTTCCTTGCATGGGCCTGGCAAAAAATGCTCTGTGCCCTCTGCCACATTTACGCCCACAACAGCTGGGCTTCGCCCTCTGGAGGCGACATCAAGGGTTGTCTGCAGAATTGCGTTATGCTATAGTGCAAACTATTACCCAGGCATTGATGAGGCGCTGGCGCTGAGAGGCTCCCCTACATCCAGGACCTTTAAGGTCTGAATCTCTGCATCACCTTTCCCATAGAGATACAGGTTATCTTGAAGAATCCCATCATGCCACTCCATCAGTTCACAGCGAGGCTTCGCTGGAAGGAGAGGAGGAATTAGGAGATTTTGAATTTTCAGGTGATGAGGGGATTTCCCCAGATAAACCCACCTATTCCGGTTTGTTCCTCCCCCATCTCTTTAAAACCTTATTACTTAAGGCCAAAATGACTGCTAACATGGGGCGGATGGAGAGTTCCACTGTAGATCCTATGGAAACTCAGGATCTTTGTGCTAGTCTCTTTACAGAGCAGGTTACCACTCAGGAAATTATACCTTCACCAAATTTTTTTGTTGATGTCATTCAAAGGCAATGGGAGCAACTTGCCTCGGTTCCCACACCTAGTGGCATGGATAAGAAAATGTACACAGTTGGAACTGGAGGAGCTCCTTTGGATTCCAGCTGTAGATGCCCCTTTAGGCAATCTGGCTTCTGATGCTATTCTCCCTTCGGATACTGCTGAAGGGTTGAAAACTGAGGATAGGAAGGTGGATTTAACTGCCCACAAAACTCACCAGGCAGCAGCTTGGGCAATTAGATCCACTACAGCGGCTTCCTTCCTTTCCCGAACATTCACTCTTATGGCTGAAACAGATACAGGCCAGGGCCTCACCAGAGGATACCCGTCTCCAGCAAGACATCAGTAAACTAATAGCTGCAACAGAATACACAGCTGATGTGACTAAATGCGGCCAAATTTGCCTCTAGGGCTCTGGCTTACAGTGTCACCTCCAGACATTTGCTATGGTTACGCCAGTGGCAAGCTGACATGAGTTCCAAATGGCATTTGGCTGCTGCTCCTTTTAAGGAACGTCAGCTGTTTGGGGAGGTGTTAGATCCTATCCTGATGGAGGGTAAGGATAAACGGAAGGTCCTACCCCAGATGGCTTGGAGATCAGACAGACGATCCACCCCCTACTACCACAGGCAGCCTTTTTGGAATACTGAGGCAGGTTTCTCTGCCTCGCAATTCCACAGGCAGTATTCCCACAGTATAGACAGGACGCAAGACAGGTCAGGATTTTGAGACAGGTCTTGAGAAGCACAGTCCAGGTGGCCCTATAGAGGCTCCGGTGGGAGGCCTTACTGTCATTCGAAATGACTCGGGCTCAAATTCCTATTGGTGGCAGGTTAAAGATGTTTGCCAGTCAGTGGAGGGATACCACCACAGATGCATGGGCCTTACAAACTGTAAATCTTGGACTGACCCTAGAATTTTGTTCCAGCCCCCCCACGTCAATTTATCCAATGTCCTGTACCCAGAGATGCCACCAAGAAAGCTATGATGGAGGCCCAGATTCAGCATTTGCTGGACATCAAAGCCATAGAGCCCGTGCCAGTGGGGCAGAGAGGTTTGGGGTTTTACTCCATATTCTTTCTAGTTCCCAAGAGTTCAGGCAGCCAA
Organism: Stegonotus admiraltiensis; assembly: GCA_032468215.1. Lineage (NCBI taxonomy): Eukaryota > Metazoa > Chordata > Lepidosauria > Squamata > Colubridae > Stegonotus > Stegonotus admiraltiensis. The sequence continues at coordinate 243,519 of JANHZT010007329.1, read as the reverse complement.
AGGGCTATATTGAACCTGAAAGAACTCAATGTTCATATAAAGTACAAAAGGTTCAAGATGCAATCCCTATATTCGATCCTGGGTTCCCTTAGACAGGGAGATCTTTTAACATCAATAGATCTCAAAGAGGCTTACCTCCATGTCCCCATAAGGCTGTCCCACAGGAGGTTCCTCAGATTTGCATTTGCAGGCTACCACTGGCAATACAGGGCACTTCCCTTCGGCCTCTCCTCAGCCCTGCAAACCTTCACCAAGTTGCTGTATGTGGTGGCAGCACATCTGCGGGCGCAACTCATCCGCCTGCAGTGTTATCTTGATGATGTTCTAATTCAATCATTGTATCATAGGTATTGTTGAAAATTGTTGATATTAATGTAGAACGTGCAAATAGGTAAATAGGTAGTACCAGTAAAGAGCTACTATTTACTGGTAGTAAGTTTGGGCGAATAGGTAGTAAAAAATGCTTTAAAAAAGTAAAAAAAAGTTCCAACAATCACAGCTGTGCCGTGCAATCATTGGAACCTTTTTTTTTAATTTTTAAAAGCATTTTTAACTACCTATTCGCCTGAACTGGTAGTAAAAAAATGCTTTAAAAAAGTAAAAAAAAAAAGGTTTTGATGATCGCATAGCACAGCTGTGATCGTCAGAACCTTTTTTTTTTTTTACCTTTTAAAGCATTTTTTTACTACCGGTTCGGGCGAATAGGTAGTAAAAAAATGCTTTAAAAAAGTAAAGTAAAAAAATAAAAAAAGAAGATGCACAGCTGTGCTGCACGATCATCCAAGTCTTTTTTTTAACTTTTTAAAAACTGCTTTACTATCTATTCGCCTGAACCAGTAGTAAAAAAATGCTTTAAAAGTAAAAACAAAAATTTCCAACGATCAGCTGAGCGACACACGATCATCGGAACTTTTTAAAAAGCTTTTAAAAGTATTTTTAACTACTGGTTCCAGAGAACCGGTAGTAAAGAAATGCTTAAAAAGTAAAAAAAAACAAGTTTCTGACGATTGCACGTCGCTCAGCTGATCATCAGAACTTTTTTACATTTTTTACTACCTGTTCGGTAGTAAAAAATGAACCAGTAGCATTTTTTTACTACCGGTTCGGCTGAACAGCTAGCATTTCACCCCTGATGCAAAGCAATTTTCATAAAAACAAAAATGGGCTTCAGTAGCTCCTTATTAATAAGATTTTGAGCAAAAGGCATTCAAGAAGGGATGTCCATTGTACCATGTACTGCACTGAGTGTTTCATCACTCAGCTATCAATGTTTCTGGTTCCCAGGTTTAATCCTGCCATTTTAGAAGTGTTGAACTCCTAAAGAGGGAAATTGACCTTCCATATGGAACTGTGATTAAGAGTTTTTTTCACAAACAATGTTGAAGATAGTTTTTCTTTTCTCATATTTTCTCATATTAAAACATTTGGGTGTAAAAATGTGATTAGGGACCTTGATAAGAAGGAATAAATTCAAAACATCTTCATTCTAGATTTTTTTTTCCAAAACAGTTTGTTCAAAGGTGTGGAAGAAATTTCTTGCAAGGAAAACCAAAAATTGGAGTAGATCCAACAATTTTTTTTATTAAATTCGATAAGCTACAGTGAGTCCCTGAACTCTGAACCTATACTGAAGACTGCCAGCTAAAATTTGTTACTTCTTATATACAGCAAAGTAGAGAGACATTTGCTAAAGACAAAGGAATTGTTTTGCCACTGATAAAGAAAACAGATAACGTAATTTCAAAGTTTCACCACATCCTGGGGAAATATCTAGCTATTTGCTTTGAAATGCAAGTATGTGCTTGGTTATGAATCTGGTTTAACAGTTTGACCCACTGCCTTACTTGTAGAGAGGAGGTAATAAACATAGTGATTATAAACGTCCTTGAGAAAGATACAGTTTTCAAAGAATGACTTTACAGCAAAGGGAGAAATGGTTACATTGGAAGGTTGCAATGTGTTGAGAGTTACAGTATAAGAGATCAAAGTTACATTCACATTCAGTGTGCCCTTAGCTTACAGTAATCTGCTATAACCAGAGAAAATCTACATAAAAAAGAGATAAAGAAATTTTAGGCTCTAAACCAGTGGTTCCCAAAGTGGACGGTACCAACCACTAAGTGGGCGGTGGGATGACTTAGGAGGGTGCTAAGAGGCAAGGGGGATGGCAGAGGAGTGCTGGAGGTGGGCCCCTTGCAGGGCACAATTCTGCCTAGGGCTCTGTTGGCTGCCAGTCAGCTGAGCACTTCTGGTTCTGGCCCGACTCACCCCATCACCTCCTGCGCCTGCACATACCGTACGCTGGCAGCCACGCTAAGCCTCATGCGTGCTGCTCTGTTTTGCCTGGCTCGGCAAACTTTCCCTATTTTTTTAAATTAAAAAAGCAGATTTCTACTACCCACCCACCCTGCAACTGTAACTCTTTTCAAATCAGATGTGAACATACACATATTGTAAGTATTCTGATTTTCAGAGCAGAAATGGCAGAAGCAGAAAAATCAAAGAAGAAATGTAGAAAGTATAGTGTGGAATATCTGAAGTATGGATTTATACCAGCACCATCATTACTGCAGTGAACAAAATTAAAGTACATGCTTTCAGTGATCGACTATTCCGAGAGCTCTGTGTTGAGAATGATGAAGATTTTGATCATTTGCTGCTTCATACAGAAGTTCGTTGGCTATCAAAAGGCAACTGTGTGAGACTCTTTTACAATTTTTTTGACACTGTTGTGGAGTGGGGGTGGGGGACACTGAATGAGTTTGTTGCATCAAGGGGGCAGTGGACTGAAAAAGTTTAGCAACCACTGCTCTAAACCATGTGAACAGATGCCTGGCCATTTGGGTTTATGAATAAAATGCTATACAAGCTTATATACATCTATACAAGAATTCTGGTAAAGATTTCAAAGGGCATTTCCTTTCATTCTTGGAAAAAGATTATGTTTCTTAAATTAAAATTAGATATATTCTGGAGATTATTTCTTTTGCATGCTGGGTTTCAGATCTCGTATGCTATTATTGAACCTGTTTTATGAAGATAAAATCATGTGATAATTTTTTTCTTTCATACCTGGCATCTGTTTGCTAAAACAGTGTTCAACAAGAAGAAAAAGTAATAGATTAGTTGTTTCAGTGCCTTTTTTTTTAGCTTGGGAAAGTTAATGCCATTATAAAATATAAGTCTGTACCTTGGAAGACTTGGTTAGAAGCTGATATTGGTTAAATAGAATGAATCCCTTGAATTGTTGCTTTGTATAAGTGACTGTGTGACATTAATTTAAATTGATGAATCATATCTTAGAATAAACAAGAGACATGTTGAACGTACAATATCAGTGCCCCTAAGTGGACAAGCAGGAAAACTGTTAAATCCCAATTAATATATAACCTGATATCAATATAAGATCTACTTTGTTAATTTTCCAATGTTTCAACTATGCTCTAAAAGATTTTGTAATGATTATCCTAAGGATAATGTGCCTTAGTTTAATTATAATTTATGTACTATATTGTTTAATTATCTGTAAACGGTTCTAATGTGAGTATACTTATTTTCCATTGCACTGCTCCAATCCATGGATGGGTTGATTCTCCTATGTTGCTGAGACCACTGAGTGCAGATCTTATTAAATTTTCTGTGTGTGCCCACTCTGCCACTCTCACGTCAGTCTTTTTCACTCAGTTGCTGAGTGCTCAGTTGCTGAGAGAACTGTCAATTCTTATTTTTGTTACGCTGAGTTACAATAGGAAGGAGCTGCTATGAGGGAAAATCTCTGCTGCTAGCGAGTGGTAACGAGCCTGGGGCTCCAGGCCGTTCCGCTCCTTATCACCATTATCTGAAGCAGCGATCTGGATTCCAACCCAGCTGGGTGGATCCATGTGTTTTCAGCCGCCGGCGACGTGCTGGATTGCCGGTGAGCCGGCATAAACGCACGCGCCTCAGCTCTGATCTAAGTGGGCGGCTCCGGAGTTAATGCTTAGTTATCTGAGGCACACTCTGAGGTCCATGCTAGCTTCGCTGCACTGAGGATATGGCTGCAGTTCGCGCCTTCAACAGGCAGAACCGCTGAGGCAAACGACCTGCCATTCTCCTGCGGCCACCATTTTGTGGAGGACCTTGCCTGGCGGCCGCCATTTTGTGGAGGACCTTGCCTGGCGGCTGCCATTTTGTAGAAAACCTTACCTGGCGACCGCCATGTTGGGGAGGTCTATACTTGCCGGACGGCCACCAATTTGTACAAACGAGTGGATAGCATCGTGAGCGCCTTGCAGGTTAGACTGTGATTGTTTGAAGTGGCGCTTTTGGCTTCTACAATAGCCTGCACACTTTTGCCTGGATTGGGGGCCTGATTGCAAGCGCCTGGAGAGTGTGGCTCTTGCTCTGTTATTGACAGGAAGCTGAGCACCCAGGTATCAACCTCTGGTGTGACTCATTGATCTTCTGGTGCAACCCAGTATCCTATTCCTGCTGACAGTGCCACAACACCAGGCTAGAGGTTACTTCCTGATCTCAGCATTATTTCAGGATGGCAGATTCCTCGCTGTCTTCTGATTTGGAACTGGAGAGCAGTGCTACTGAGGTTCAACACCAGTGCAGGCCTGCTCCCAAGAAGGCTAGAGCTAAGACTGCTTCCAAGGCTACCAAGTCCCATCATTCTTCCTCTAAAGCCTTTACCCAGGACAAGGCAGAGCTCAGATGACATAAAGCCCTAGAAAGGCAATTTGAAAAGGCAAAACGCCACGTGACAAGCCACCAGGCTTCAGCTGCTGACCCAAGAGCGTCCTTTCAATCAGATGCGGGTATAGGGCCTTCTCGACTTCCACAGCCCAGGTCTGGTTCCAGTGGTGGAGAGCGTGACAATGCGGCTGTCTTGGGCCTATCCAAAGGTATGTCACTTTCGTTACCAGATGTGTCTTCTGCTACAATGACCAGACCATTCTCAGAGCTGCGACGGCTGCCTGAAGCCACATTTACACCGACAGCTGCAGGGCTCCGCACTGAGGAATCAACCACCCAGGTGAACTTTCAATCAATACTATCGGATGCATTGGCCAAGATCCTGGAGGCAGGCCTACAGCAAGGAGCAGAGGTCTCTCATGCTCCCGCTCCTCATTCTTATGCACATTCTTATGCACATTACAAGTCGAATGCTGTGGCCACTGTTTCCACTCATGCTGACTATGTCTCTTCAGCGGACTCTGAGTGTGGTGATGAATGTCCGGAGGACATTGAATTTTCAGATGACGAGGGACTGCCCCCAGACAAACCTGCATTTACAGGCCTCTTTAGGCCTTCTGTATTCAAATCATTACTGCACAAAACGAAGGTGACCACTAACTTTGGTACCACAGCTGCTTCACTTGACAACACTAACCAAGCTTCGGCCCCACACGAGGCTCTCTTCCAGGTCTCTAAGCCTGAAAAGGGTGTGGTACCGTGCCCACCATTGTTTGCGGACGTAATCCAGAATGCCTTCAGTCAACCGGGATCATTGACAGCCCCAAATGGACTTGACAAGAAACTCTATTCGGCGGCTCCAGAACTGGAAGATATTTTGTCATTGCCATCTGTGGATACTCCTGTAGCCAGCCTTTCTTCATCCTCTCTGGTGTCTACAGACATAGTTGATGGCCTCAAAGCCGAAGACAGAAAGACCGAACTGGGCTTCCGGAAGGCACATCAGACGATGGCTTGGGTGATCAAGGCAGCCATGGCCACTTCATTCTTCAACCGGGCTTCCTTGATCTGGCTGTGCCAGCTACAGGAAAGACTGCCTCCTGATGATACCAGACTACATCAGGATATTAATAAGTTAGTGGCAGCAACGGAGTACTCTGCAGACGCCTCGTTGAATGCGGCAAAGTTTACCTCACGGGCTCTGTCTTCCACCGTGACAAATCACAGATTGTTTTGGCTCCGCAATTGGAAAGTGGACACCAAAGCGAAATGGAAACTTGCTTCAGCTCCTTTTAAGGCACCGGCATTGTTTGGTGCAGCGTTAGATCCTCTTTTAGTGGAGGATAAAGATAAACGAAAAGTCCTCACCTCTTCTTATTGCAGACCGGAGAGACAGTATATCCCTTACTCATAGCACCAGCCCTTTCGGTCCTACTCAGGCCCAAGCAGGCACTACGCCCAGCGCGCTTATACCCAAACTACAGACCGTGGCTCTGACTGGCAATCCTTTCGTGACCGGCCTAGATACCAAGCCCAGTCAAAGTGCCCATTCAGGGGTGGCGACCTTAGATCTGCCTGCAAAGGCAAGTGACTCACCAGCGTCAGAGCCCATTGGCAGTCGGCTCCAGCAATTTTACCAACAATGGGATCTTTCAACATCAGGCGCTTGGATTCGGCGCACGATTCAACACGGGCTCTGCCTGGAATTTCACACCATCCCTCCCAGCCACTTTCTCCAATGCCCTGTTTCCCCGTGTCTGGAACGGCGACAACTGATGGAGGTGGAACTTTCTCATCTCCTCTCGATCAGGGCAATAGAGCCAGTGCCCAAGGGCCAGGAGTGGACTGGATTTTACGCTACCTTATTTCTGGTGCCCAAATCATCGGGGGGCCACACAGGCATCTTGAACCTGAAACATCTCAACAAATACATTCTGTATCGCAGGTTCAAGATGCAGTCTCTCAGGTCGATCCTGCCATGTGTCAGACAGGGGGACCTTTTACAGTCTGTGGACCTGCGGGAGGCTTACTTACATGTCCCGATCCATCCGGCGCATTGCAGGTCCCTGAGGTTCGAATACAAGAACAACCATTTCTAGTACTGTGTGATGCCCTTCGAGCTTTCCTTGTCCCCCAGAACATTTACAAAACTGGTGGCGGTGGTAGCTGCAACAGTCCGTGCTCTTCCGATTCATCTTCTTCATTACCTGGATGATATTCTAGTCCTATCGTCCTCACATCTCCAGGCGACGAGGGACATCGAAACAGTGATCCACGTGTTCCAATCCCACAGTTTCTCCATCAATCGTCCAAAGAGCCACCTGACTCCGACTACCCGTCTCCAGCACTTGGGCACTGTAATCGATTTACACAAAAGTCAGGTGTTTCTGTCTCCGGACCGGATTCACGACATCAAGACGTTGGTGACACACGTGAAAGCCCAGAGAAAGGTTCTGCTTCTGTTACTGTCTCAATTGTTAGGGAAGATGGTGTCTTGCATCGCTATCATTCCCTAGGCACGCAGACACACCCGCCCTCTGCAGTGGTTTCTTCTTCCCTTTCAGAAATCGAGACGCAACACATCCAGAACACTGATTGTGTTGCCACCGCAGGTCCGATTGCCCCTCACATGGAGGACATCGTCAGCCCTCCTGAAAGGGTGTCTGTTTCTCGAACCCGAGTGTCTTGTCCTAACATCCAATGCCAGTCTACATGGCTGGGGAGCGCATCTCCTGGACCTAGTAGCTCAAGTTCAGTGGTCGCTGGCGGAGCGGACAAACAGCATCAACTGGCTGGAGTTGAGGGCTGTTCGACTCGCATTACGCCACTTTCATCACATATTGGAGGGATAGCACGTGTTGGTCCTGACGGACAACATCACCACCAAAGCCCATATAAATCAGGAGGGAGGCACTTGATCCAAGCCCCTAATGATCGAAGCGGAGAGACTACTAGCTTGGACGGAGCACCACACAGCATCGTAAAGAGATCACATTTCAGGACTATCCAACATCTGTGCGGACTGGCTCAGCAGGGAACGAATCGACCCTGCGGAGTGGCAGCTGCACCCCAGCATCTTCCTGGAGATCTCCCGGAGGTTCGGCCTGCCTCTCATGGATCTATTTGCCACACCTCAGAACACCCAGCTACTGAGGTTTTATTCACGTTACCCCAGCACAGGGGCAGAAGGCTGCAATGCTGTGCGCTGCCCGTGGCCTCCCGGCCTCCTCTACCCCTTCTGTTGATTCCTCAAGTCATCTGGAAGCTGCTGTCCGACCATGCGGAGATCCTGCTGGTCGCCCCTCTATGGCCTCGTAGACCCTGGTATGCTGACTTAGTAAACCTCTCGAAATCACCACCATGGACAATCGCTCGACACATGATCTCGCTCAGCCAGGGGGTCATCGCCCACCCAGAGCCACAGTGGTTCCGATTGACTGTCTGGCATTTGAACGGGTCCAGTTGAGGAAGGACAGGCTGTCAGATGAGGTTATCCGGGTGATTCAGGCATCCAGGCATTCTTCAACAACTCGGATTTATGAGGCCTCATGGAGGGCGTTCTCGAGTTGGTGTGCCTGTCATCATGTAGACCCAACATCTGCCGAGGTTTCGGATGTACTTCAGTTCTTACACGACGGGCTGTTGAAAGGTCTCTCTCCGATGACATTATGACACCAGGTGGCAGCTCTTGCCACTGTATTTACCTGTGAACAACACCGCACCTTGTCGCAAAATCTGAGGATTCGGAGTTTTTTACACGGCCAACATATCTCCTCCTGTGGTCCATCGTTACCTATCCTGGGACCTGCTGTTGGTACTCCAGACACTTACCTCTCCACCCTTTGAACCGTTGGGCTCCATCCCTCTCAGATTTCTGACTTTCAAGGTCACCTTCCTTCTCGCCATTACTTCTGCGAGGCGAATCTCCAAACTCACTGCCTTGTCTATCCGCAAAGACCTTTGCATATTCCATACTGACAGGGTGGTGATGAGGTTGGACCCTTCGTTCTTGCCTAAGGTGAGCTCCTGGTTTCACCAAGTCCAGGAGCTCATCCTTCCAGACTTCTGTCTGAATCCACGACATCCAACGGAAACCCAATGGCATATGTTGGATGTACGGCGCGCCCTTCATCGTTACATCAGACGCACAGAATCATTTCATCAGATGGAGGCATTGTTGGTGTCCTTCCACCCGTCTTCCATGGGGCGTCGGGTGTCATCTTCCACGGTGGATTAAGGCCTGCATTTTGCTCGCATATGACCTTAAAGCCAAACCTATGCCTGGCAAGATCTATGCGCACTCCACTTGCAGTGCGGCGACAACGGCAGCGTGGGCAACCCGGGCCTCCATTCTGGACATTTGCTGTGCGGCCTCCTGGTGTTCGGCTTCATCCTTTATACGCCACTACAAAATTGACACTTATGCCTCGGCTGAGGCATCATTTGGTTGTAGAGTATTGCAGCAAGTGGCCCCTGCCCAGGACACAGGGAGCAGTCAGCCACCCGCCCAGGACAATTGAGCTTGGGTAAATCCCATCCATGGATTGGAGGAGCAGCGCAATGGAAAATGGACGTTGGCTTACCTGAATGTCCCTTTTCAGGGCGCTGTGACTCTAATCCATACCTGCCCTCTTTGGGCTTCCTGCTCCTGTTCCCTCACTTACCTGTTTTCTGCAGGGTGTTGCCCTCTGGTTCTCAACTCCTGGTTCCTGCACCTTCGTGAGGAAAGACTGATGTGAGCGTGGCAGAGTGGGCGTGGTCACACATAGAAAATTTAATAAGATCTGCACTCAGTGGTCTCAGCAACATAGGAGAATCAACCC